>ML814091.1:29482-41984 GCA_009831015.1 Picea engelmannii | reverse complement strand
GTGCGTTTGATCTGTTTGGCTCACATCGCATGTGGTGCACTGTGTAAATTTTATAGGGTGCATCGATCATGTATAGTTTGTTTTCGATGATGCATCATATTATGGAATGGACCAGTGTGTACTTACAAATGAGGCATCGATGCATCCTCAATAACTGACGCACCATCCAAAATACATCATTTCCACTAAACGATGCGTCATTTGTATGTACGCACTTGTGCGTTCATAAAACTATACACATCGTTGAATGGAAACTATTTATGTTCATATGTGCATGCCAAATAAAAGCACCAGCGCATTGTTGATAACGAACATACCGGTTCTTTTATTATGGACACACCGGCACAAATAAATAGTTTCTTTTCCACTGTGTGTTGGTTATAGGGAATAAACTGGTGCGTTCATAAAAATATATGCACCGTCTAAAATAGAATAGTTACCACTACACGATGCATCCATAATATGTACGCACCAGTGCATTCATAATACTATACACACGTTGAATGAAAACTATTTATTTTCACCTATGTGTTCCGAATAAATGCATCAGTGGGTTGTTTATAACAAAAACATCTATGCATTTATTATGAACGCACTTGCGAAAATAAATAGTTTACATTCAATAGTGTGTTGGTTATATAGAATGCACTGCACTGATGTGTTCATAGTACTATACACATTGTTTAAAATAAATAGTTGTTTGATTGATGCATCATTGATAGGTAATGCACTAGTCTATACATAATAACAAATGCATTGTGGAAAATAGATAATGTTAGAGTGGTGTGTTCATGATATATAACGCATTGGTGCATACACAATGGGGTGCCCCGATGCTTTGATAATTACTACACACTGACTAAGATAAATTTCACTTTGCATGTGATGCATAATATATGTGTGTGCATCGTGGGTGGTGCGTTGTTGTTTTGCAAGTGCATCAAAGATTAATATTTTTTTCTTTTGAAAAAATAAATGTTTTCATACCTTAAACTAAATTTCTCATTTACGGAAAAAAAAAACTTATGTTTTTATGTATGATGTTGATGTAATTTATATGTTAATTATTCAGAGATGTTAGTTCATGGAGGATCAACAACAGATACTGGACCAGTACAATATGGTTCTATAGTGGGAGGCCAGAGAGAGGGAGATGGATTTGTACCCTCGACCTAGTACTGTAGCTATGCAGCTCCTCTTAAGGAATGTAGGCCTCCTCAAGTACTACAAGGAGGCTACGTCTATGAAGGGGAATTTCCCCTTTCTTGTGCAACTGATCTGTTGATGGGATGCCCATCAACAGGCATTCAGATCAGTTGTCATCAGTGGTATCATCCCAATAAAGAGGATATTTATTTTATCTCTGGGCTACCTATGAGAGAGGAGGATTTTCCCCAATTTCCTGATGTCCCAGTGGGTGTTGTAGCTAAGAGTTAGCTTGCCTACTCTCAGAGGTATATTGCATGGGATAAGTGGATGGTGGATAGTTATGGATTGCCTTGTTTGGTGCAGAGGACGTTAGGTGCCTCTCACTGTTACTCTTGAACATTTTACACTTTATTGGTGATGGTCAGTGAATTAGTTGTGTTCTTTTATATTATGTTGATTCTTTGATACAGAGGCCACAAATTATTATGTGGTATGTCATTTTCTTGGGGCAATTTTGTCTAACATTGGATAGAAGTCGTGCTATGATAGATGGGAGGGAAAACTTCCCATTCACTTCAGATCTATTTTGTTTGTGCTTTTAGACGTTTCCAGAGACGAGACCTAGTTTTGTTCGTCATCCTACTATTCCATTGAATGAGGTTTAGATGCACATTTGGGGCGAGATGGTGACCAAGAGGGTCATGCCCAATTTTCCAGCTAGGATTTCTAGGGAGGCACTTGATCTGTTATCTAGTGAGGCAGATCACATTTTCGTGATGGTGTCGTCACTCGTGCCCTTATGTGGGGATGGATTGTCAAGGATGTCTCAACATCCTCTTCACAACAGATGAGTCACCAGATGATCGAGGTAAGATTTAAATTAATCTTTTACATTCATTTTATTGTCTTAATTCGAATACATTTTATTCTAGCATGTTCTTTAATGTATTTTATTAATTTTTTTAATGAAATTGTCTACTAATTATTAACTTGTGTTATATTTTGCAGATGTTGGCACATTTGTTGGGGACATGCCTCCTCCCCTGCCATTCGTTGTAGATGAGGAGATGGATGACAATGAGGTGGGTCAGGATCCTCAGTCACATATACCACCCAACATGTGGCATAGGCTAGATCTCAAATATATGATGGCGGTGTGTGATAGACTGAGTGCATTTCTGGTTAGCAAGGGAGTCCACCATGTCCAGATAAGAGACTTCAGGACTGACCCTGATCTCTTGCAACTCTAGAAGGACTTGTCGCGTGATATGACCTCTCTTATGCATCATATCGTTGGAGCTTCCAGGTTACTGGTAGGGATGAGGTGTAACAACCCTAAGTATTTAATCAATTGTCATGGTTTAAATAATTGTTTAATGTATATTAGTTTAATTAATTAATTAATTAATTGTCCTGGTTAAATATTTGTTGAATGTGAATTGGTTTAACTAACTAACTAATTAATTTAATGATTAAATATCTGTTTAATAAAATCTAGTTTAATAAATTATTAATTATTATTTTGTATCGAATGATGGAACCATTAAAGAGAAAGGGGATAAGGTGGTTGGCATTGAATGGAGGGATAAGGTGGGTGAGTATTAATGAAAGGGAGAAGGTAGTGAATGGGGGAGGGGGAAAGGAGAATAAGAGGAGGGAAAAACACTTGAGAAGGGACTTTTTTTGTTTTGGGGGGTAGAGCATCATTTTCATAGGAGAGGACTGTATTGCTGATTTGGGGGGGCTGGAGTAGCTTGCTGGAGGATTATACTCCTGGTTTTTGCTTGAGGAACTTGTTGGAGTTTGGTGGATTGAGACAGGGGGCACCTGTTTCTGGGAGTTTTGGGCTTGGGGGCCATGAATCCTTACAGAATCCTGGAGCTAGGGAGCTGGAGAGGCTCTGTTCCTGGCTGGCTGGGAGGTTAGTCGATTTTGGGCAGAGCATCAGGTAGAGTTGGAGAACAACACTAGCATCAGTTAGAGGTATGTATTTTCATTATTATGTTGTGTTATGTGGTTTATTATCATGTTGCTGAATATGTTGAATATGTGGTTTATTATGATTCTAAATATGTGGTTTATTATGATGTTGAATATGTGGTTTATTATGCTGAATACTGAATGGTTAAAAAGTTAGGATAGCATTCTCTGTTTTAACTTATGTTTTATAAGTCTCTGTTGGAAGAGACCTTACACATGGTATCAGAGCCCTAGTTTAAAATCTAGGACCAAGGGCCTACCTACCCACCCATCCTCTTGAATCTTGACTGAAAGCTATATTATGTGTCCTGTAAACAACCTTGAAAACCTGCAACTTGAAACCCTTTAAATACAACCCTTGAAACCCTTTCAAAAAAAAAAACAGCCCTCAAACCCTCTAAAACTTTAAAACTGTTCACCTGAAATAAGATCTATGAAAGGGGTTATGTAACATAAATGGTTAGACACACATCAATACTCTATATATAGAAAATATAAGGGAGTGTGTACATAAATGTATACAAATCTGGGCCAAGCTCCACCTCCACCTAACCTGCAAGCCAAACACACACACACACACACACATATATGTATAAACAATATGCACATTGAAAAATGAAAATGGTATAATATTATACATATTGAAAGTGTTAAATGAATTTTAACACTTATTTCAAGTAAACAAACAAATAATAAAAATAAATAAAAAATATATAAATATATGTGTATATCAATTCGGCCAAGATATTTCTAAACATAAATATATAAATAACCATATATATGTGTGTGTATGTGTGTGTGTTTATATCTATATAAAAGAAAATATATACATACATTATATATATATATATATATATATATATATATATATAATACAAGAATAGTCAAAATTTTGTATTTGTTTTTATTTATTGGAAGCCACGAAGGAAAAACTACACTCCAAGTGTCGGTAGTTTAAAACCCCAGGTGATATATACATATAGATAAAAGAAATATTAACCAAAAAAAATAATGATAGAAATAAAATAAAATAAAATAAAATAAATAAATAAAAATACAGTGCGCAAGTCAAAGTCAGGACCAAGGCTGAGCCACGAAGAAGGAGCCCACGGATTCGTATGCACTATGCGTCCACAAGTGCACTATGTACCAGCACCAAGACTGAGCAAAAAGTCACAAGGGAGAATCCCCCAAGGGGTGTTTCATTTTCACTACGCATCCAACAACCAACATCGAGCCACCAAGGGAGGAGCCCACAAGGGCGTTGTTACCTAGACCGAAACCAAGTGCCAAAGGAGGAGACTGTGAGGGCATAGTTGCAGTACACAACCCAAAGCACACATGCCAAGCTCCATTGTAGGCTTGAGACCAAGTGCCAAAGCCAAGGAGGGTCCCTCGAGCAAGCCCATGAGTCTACACCTTTCTGCAAAACACGTCATTGTCTCTAAGGCCAATCTCCACTTCACAAGCTAAAGGGCTCCTGCATTTTTTTTTCAAAGTCTCTCAAACCTTATATAAATATATTACCCGCCCCCAACACCCAAGCAAGGTAGGGTTCATCTGAAATCCGACAGGCACCGCTATCGGCCTCGGGATTTGAACAAAGAACTATCAGTTGCACAACAATACACACGAATGACCGTCTTCGCAGTTTTCTTCTTGCTAAGTGCACCTGCAATACATGTTGCTAGAGTAAAGAATTAGTAGCCTGAAGGTCAAGCTCCTAGTTCCCGAGCTAGCGCACAACAATGTACAATAAAAATCACACAAAGCCCAACATTAGCGCCAAGCCCATGAGGCCTTACAATACATGTTGCTAGGTAAGAATGATAGTAGCCAAATGTCAAAGTTGAATAATAAATTTCAGAAAACCTTATCTAGATATTCCATCTTGCACATGCATGGCATCGCAACACACAGTTCAACAGAGAACGAGTGCGCTTTGCAGGAGTAGGAATCCCTAATGAGTGGCCATCTCTCCAGTAAGCGTTCACCATTGACTTCCGTGAAACACTCTGCAATAGGCAAACTGGTATCATGGTTGAAGCCCTTGAGAAATGACCCAAAATAGAAAGCTAATACAAGTCGAGCCACAAGTCAGCATACAAAGCCAACACTCTGCACTAAGCCAGGATACCATTCCAAGTTTCAAGAGAGGACCACGAAGGAGGTGCAGAGGGAACGACCATGGCGGCTGACCGTGTAGCTAGGGGCCTCACAAAAAAAAAAAAAAAAAGAGGGGAAAAATGAGGGTTAGGGTTTAGATAAGGAATGCTGAGGAAGCGAGGGTGGGGCACGTGGGCTTCATCCGTGCCCGCACCTTTATTTATTTATTATTTATTATTTATTTTTATTTTGATTATTGTAAATTTTTTTATATATATTAATTCATCATTCTTTTAACTTTTATTAAATTTAAATTTTAGATGCTTATTTAATTTAAATTCTAATTATTTAATAAAATCCAAAAAAAAAAACTTATTTAGTTAAAAAAAGAAAAATTAGTTTAAACATGGTTTCTGCTTTAATTAAGTTTAATCTTTAAGTTAATAATAAAATTTAGTTAAGCTTTAATTATATATTTAAATTTTTCTTTAAAACAAAATTAAAGTAGCTTATTAGTGACTAATAAATAGAAGGGTTAATTAACTAAGTAAGCATTTAGTGTTAATGATAAATTATGTTAAAACATAACATTATGATACTAATAAAAAAATAAAAAATTATTGATTAAATTTTTGTTGGAGCAAACGAGTTTTGAACCGACGACCTATCCACCAAGTATAGAGTTTTCACCAAAGACCGTACACCACTGCGCCATGATAGTATTGATAGGTTAAATGTGTTGATCACGTGTAAGAGAGTCAATGATTTCCTTAGGCGAAAACATTGAGCTTAGAGGCTTTCGACCCTGACCTAGCCACTTCCCCTAAAGAGAGTAATGTTTGTTTACAGACAAGTTAAAAAAAAAGACTTACGCCTAACCCTGTTTTCAAGTTTAAGTGGTGCAGATGTGAATTTCGCTAGACTCTCCTTGACAAAATTTTGGTTGATGCAGATTCAATTATATAGAATGGTTAGGACTTGAGGAAATTGAGGTAGAGGGGCATCGTCGTAGAGACCGCCAACGTCTCTACCACCATCACCTGAATTAGCTCTCATTTTGCGCTTGTTGGAGGCCATAAATGAGACTTTAAAGGGGCATCATCCAGCAGGGATCGAAGTGGATCTCCCACCATCTAGAATGGGTAATCCTGAAGTGTTGAGGGATTCAGAGGGAGGGCCTCCACCCGAAGACATCACTAGAGAACTATAGAAGATCAAACTTCCAGAGTTTGTCGGGGGTCATGCTAGTGAAAGTGCAAAGGCATGGTTGGAAGGCATGACAAGGTGTTTCTCCTTAAGAGACTATGCTTCCACATCAAAGGCGAAAATAACAATTTTTCAGTTGAGGGACAGTGCCTTGAATTGGTGGGGAAACCTGGAGAGGCAGTTGCACCTTACCCCAGACACTATCTCTTGGGAAATTTTTGAGGAAAGGTTCCAAAGGAAGTATCTACCAACTTACTATGAGGAACAATAGGTGGGAGCATTTCATGCTCTAGTAAAAGGGATTAGGATCGTGGAAGAGTACGAGATCAGGTTCATGGATTTGGTAAAATATGTTTCATACATGGATAATGATCAATGACAGGAAGAATGATTTGTCTATGGGTTAAACCCTAAGATAAGGGCCATGGTGTGGATGTGGAAATCATCTTCAGTAGCATAAGCGGTTGAAAATGTGCATTATGCGGAGGAACACATGAACTTAAATGGAGGTATGAGATCGACCTTTCCACATCTTCCTAGATTTGTGCGGAAGGCCCCTAGGACCTTCTCCAGGGGAGGGAGCTCCAGACCACCTCCATATGGTAATAGAGTCGCACCAAGGACAGTCACCACAGGTATTTCAATGGCAGCGAGTGAAACATCACATTCATCACCAATGACGTATGTAGGTCCATGACCATCTCAAAGAGAAGCTAGTAGGGGCAGGGGTTTCAGGGGAAGGAACTCATTTCAGAGACTGTCACAGAGCAGTGCATAGGTTCCATCTCATGTTACATGTTGGGGATGTGGAGGACCCCATTACCAGCGTGACTACCTAGAGTTACAATCAGGATTTGTGCATAGAGAAGGAAAGGCCCCAATGGGAAGAGCAAGTGGTAGCCACTAGATTTACACAGTGGTTAATAATCACCAGGCAGAACATCAATCCACAGTGGTGGAGTCATCAGGTACGCTAAATCATATCAATGTTAAAATTTTATTTGATTCTGGTGCTACAAATAGTTTCATTTCACCATCTGCATTAGAAAAGAGTGGATTGATAGCCTACAAACATGATGACTTTAAATAAGCCGAGATGGCTTTGGGGGAAAAACAAGTGGTAGGAGCTAGCATTGATAATTGTCTAGTAGACATGGGAGTGTGTACTACTAGGTTGAAGGTATACGTCATTGCTCTCAGGGCGTATGACCTAATCATTGGAATGGATTGGTTAGAAGCCCATTGAGCTATGGTATATTTTTTCGCAAAAATGGTGCTTTGTGTTGACGACGAAGGAAGGCTAGTAGAGATCCAGGGTGTACGGAGAAAGGTGTCTCTACGCTTTATCTCAACTATGAAGGTGAAGCGGTGCATGAGGCAAGGGTGTCGAATTTATGTCGTGGAAGAAGTGAATGAAAGGAAAGGACCCTCCTTGGATCAGTACCCAGTATTGTCAGAGTTTAAAGATGTTTTTCCGAACGAGTTACCAGGGTTACCTCCTAAGAGGGAGCTTGATTTTACTATTGAGCTAAAACCTGGTGCAAAACCAATTTCCAAGACTCCGTATCGGATGACAGCGCCAAAACTTTGTGAGTTGCAGATGCAGTTGAAAGAGCTACTCAACTTAGGGATAATAAGGCCTTGTGTCTCACCTTGGGGTGCACTAGTAATTTTTGTGAAGAAGAAGGATGGTTCCTTATGACTGTGTATAAATTATAGGGACTTGAATCATGCTATAGTGAAAAATAGGTAACCAATGCCACTGATAGATGATCTCTTTGATCAGATGAAAGGAGCAGTGGTATTCTCAAAAATTGATTTGTGATCAGGGTATCACCAGTTAAGGATTAAGGAAGGAGATATTCCTAAAATTTCCTTTTGAACTCGGTTTGGGCATTACGAGTTCGTTGTAGTACCTTTCGGATTGACCAATGCGCTAGTAGTATTCATGAGCCTCATGAATGGTGTATTCTAGAAATACTTAGACCTCTTTGTACAAGTCTTTCTAGATGATATCCTCATCTATTCCAAGAATAAAAGAGAACATGAGGAACAATTGTGAGTGGCGTTGTCTTTCCTTAGAGAGAACAAATTGTATGGGAAGTTGTTGAAGTGTTCCTTCTTCCAAAAATAAATTGACTATTTAGATCATATCATTTCTGGTGAAGGAATCTCTGTGGACCCAAAAAAGGTAAAGGCCATTATGGAGTGGCCAGTGCCGAAAAATGCTCATGAGGTAAGAAGCTTCATGGGCCTAGTAGGTTATTGTTGGAGATTTGTGGAAGGGGTCTCTAAAATAATGAAACCCATTACCACTTTGCAATGCAAGGGGGTCAGGTATGAATGGACAAAAGAATGTGATAGTGCATTCATCGAGCTTAAGAGGTTACTAACCAGTGCACCAATTCTACGAGTGTCGGATATGGAAAATGACTTCATAGTCTGCACGGATTCCTTGAAGCAAGGGTTGGGGGGCATGCTAATGCAGGATGGAGGAGTGATAGCTTATGCATCAAGGAAGTTGAAGAAACATGAGGAGATTTACACTACTGATGATTTGGAATTGGCAGCCGTAATGTTAGCTCTGAAAATTTGGAGGCACTATCTAGTGGGGCGAAACTTTGAGCTCAAAACAGAGCATCAAAGTTTAAAACATCTCTCCACTCAAAGGGATCTGAATGCCAGGAAAAGGCGATGGAGTGAGTTTATGAGTGAGTACGATTTTTGTATTTCATACATCAAGGGAAAGGAAGATGTGGTCGTAGATGACTTGAGTAGGAGACCACGTGTCTTCTCCTTGGTACCCTTAAAATTCAATCTAAGGGAACATGTGTTGATGCAACTCCATGGAGATAGTTGGTATTTAAAGGTTACTTCAAACCTCCAGAGTGGGAGGAAATTAGATCCAAAGTATGAAGGATATAGTCTGGAAGCAGACAAACTATTAAGATATCGAGGAAGGATGTACGTCCTTGAAGGTGGGGATATTCGAAGCATCATAATGAAGGAAGCCCATAGAGAACTTTATTGTGTGCATTCGGGTGTGAAGAAGATGTACGCAGACATGAGGAAGATTTTCTTCCAGGTAGGCATGAAGCACAATGTATTCTATTTCGTCGCCAAATGCCTAGAGTGTCAACAAGTGAAAACCGACCACCATCACTCGGTAGGTCTCCTACAACCACATGATGTCCCTATGTCCAAGTGGGAAGTCATCTCTATGGATTTTATGGTGGTGTTGTCACTCACATCTCATAGACACAATGACATTATTGTAATAGTTGATAAGTTAACCAAGAGTGATCATTTTATTCCAATTAGAGACACTTACGATGTCACTGATGTGGCATGCATTTTTGTAAGTGAGGTCATCCGTTTTCACAGGATACCTAAGAAGATCATTTTAGATAGGGACTGCAAATTCACTTCTAGGTTTTGGACAAGTTTACAGTTAGCATTGGGAACTCAGTTAAACTTAAGTACAACTTATCATCCTGAAACAGATGGGAAAACTGAGAGAGTAAATTAGGTTATGGAAGACATGCTTAGGATGTATTTCATGGATAATCAAACCCATTGGGAGAAGTACCTACCTTTGGTAGAGTTCAGCTACAATAATAGTTTTCATAGCTCCATCGGAATGCCACCCTATGAAGCTTTGTATGGAAGGCCATGTAGAACACCGTTGAGTTGGGAGAGGTTAGAAGACTGAGTAATAGTTGGGCCATAATTGATTCAAGAGATGGATGAATAGGTGATTCATATTAGGTAGAGACTAAAGGAAGCACATGATAGGAAAAAAATTTATGCGGATACACCCAGGACTGATCGAAGTTATAAAGTGGGAGATCGGGTTTTCATTCGTATTAGGCCTAATAAGAGTATCGTTCGGTTAGGGAAGGGGTCAAATTTGTCACCTCGATTTATAAGACCATTCAAAATCCAAGAGAAAATTGGACCCGTTGCCTATCGTCTCGTACTGCCCCCCCACTTGCATAAAACTCATAATGTTTTTCATGTATCTGTTCTACGTCATTATGTTTTTGATGAATCACATTAACTAAATTGGAAGGAATTGTAGGTATCAGATGCGGGAGCCCTCACAGTAGAACCATTATGAATATTGGACCGTAGAGTCCGCCAACTCAAGAACCCTCTGGTAGACCAAGTTAAGGTCTAGTGGGACAAGTATAGTCTAGGATCTGCTATTTGGGAAGATGTCGAGATGTTATGATGAGATTATACCTCACTTTTTTATCACCTCCAGAAGATGTTCTCGAAGGTTGTGTGTATGTAACACCACCTTTTGACTTAGACAACTAGGATTACTTGAGGCCTAATCACTTCTTTTTTATTATTCACAGTAAAAATATTAATGATACACTTGAACTTTTAAGACATAGAAACCTGTATGAATGTTTAAATGTTATTTGAATGATGATGGATATGATGTGATATATTGTGTGGATGCGAATCCTATGAAGGTTTAAATGCTATTTGAATGATATTGGATATGATGCAATCTATTATGTAAATGATAATTCTATGAATGGGTAACGTTAATTGAATTATGGGGATATTATGAGATCTATTTATAACTTGAAAATTTTGATGTTAAAGTTGTTGGTAATTGGATACCGAATTGAAATTATGGTTGTATGCAATTACATGATGATAATGCATAGATATGTATAAGTTTGTGTTACAGACTAACTTGCAGGTCATTGGGCTATGCAATAGCCAAGGGATAATGATAATGAAAGTGGATGTCATGATCACTGACCGAGAAACAACATGTTATGAATCTTTGTATGTGAAATTACATTGGTTTGGATGCATTGCTATGATATGTGGACCAGTATAGGATTTCAGGTGGTGAGACTGCCCAAAACTAAATAAATGATGACAAAAATCCTAGCAACACGGTGCCACTGTATATTCCATTGTAGGGTGTGGACCCTAGTCCTATTAGGAGGGGTGGAGGCATTTCCCACCGTGTATCCTCTGAAACCTAGAGTCATGGGAGGATGGTGTCAGCTCACGTTCCCCTGGATGTGTGATGATGACTATCAGTTTCCTGCTAGGGAAGCTTGGTCAAGATAGTGACACTTCTGCTTACGGGTTCTATTTGGAGTTAGGTCAATATAGTTGATGCTCCAAGATAGTCCAGTAGAGGAAGGATAGGAATGGAAGATGGAAGTGAGTTAAAAAGGAAGGATGAGTAGAAATAGTTGAGAGTGTATGGAGATTTTCCTTATGGTGGAATTTATTGTTTTTCCTTCTGAAAATAAAATCTGTATATATGTATATTCGTAATTACTTAACTAAACTACAATTGTCTAAATACACAATTGTTGAGATATATTATTGTAATTAAGGGATTTCACAAACAATCGATTGGTTTATTATCTTTTATAAATTGAATAGTCTTGTTGATTGGATTGGATGCATACATAATTACTATAGAGGTGATAGTTGTTGTTATTAGTACATGCACGAGACTTGTATGTACTAGCTACACATGCATTTCTTGCACATGTGAACTAGTATGTATGAATTTTCTTGGCTTACTTACTGATAATGTTGGTTATTGGATATGAATGTGTGAACCATGTGTCTTTTCCCTTATATCGTAAAATACTTTAACTTCGGGATGAAGTTTCCTGAAGGGTGGGTGTATGTAACAACCCTAAGTATTTAATCAATTGTCATGGTTTAAATAATTGTTTAATGTATATTAGTTTAATTAATTAATTGTCCTAGTTAAATATTTATTGAATGTGAATTGGTTTAATGAACTAATTAATTAATTAATTTAATGATTAAATATGTGTTTAATAAAATCTAGTTTAATAAATTATTAATTATTATTTTGTATCGAATGATGGAACCATTAAAGAGAAAGGGGATAAGGTGGTTGGCATTGAATGGAGGGATAAGGTGGGTGATTCTTAATGAAAGGGAGAAGGCAGTGAATGGGGGAGGGGGAAAGGAGAATAAGGGGAGGGAAAAATACTTGAGAAGGGACTTTTTTTGTTTTGGGGGGGAGAGCATCATTTTC
>ML814091.1:0-27558 GCA_009831015.1 Picea engelmannii | reverse complement strand
CCCCGGAAGTTAAAACCTGCTAAAAATAGTAAATTGCCAAAATGGCCAGAAAACTGTTTTGAGCCATTTGGAAATGGTGGGTGGCCACCAATATCCACCTGGATCATAAGCTCAATTAGGATTTATAAAATCTTTGTGATATCTTAACTTCCTCTTAATTGTAATTTGGTCATATTTTTTTATATTCCCATAATTAATACAAGTATCAAAATCTCTAATTCAACATTTTTTTACTATAGTAGAAGGATGCATGATCGTCAAACTTAATAAAGAAACATGTACAACACCATAAAAATATCATATGCTATATGTTGTTAATTGTTGTTGTAATCGATATTAAGAATTGAATTAGCTATTAGGAGCTGTAAAATTTATATCCAATTAGCTATTAGGAGTCGTAAAATTTCTTAGGTCCACAAATAAAATGAGGGGATAAGGGATACAATTTTTTTATCATCTACATGTTTAATTCGATTTTTAATTCAAATATATTATATTTTATTATATTATAATTAATATATAATATAATATATTATGTTTATTATATTATTTATATTCTATTATATTTATTATATTAGATAATATATTATGTATTTGATTCTTATGTAATATCTTAAGTGTATATTATTATATGGGTTTAGAGAGGGACACGTGTATTAGTTATTTAAGGACAATGATGTTTTTTTGAAAAACTCAATTAAAAGGCTCATTTTAGATCTGGATATTCCCCTAATTAGTATGTATGAACTCAAAATAAAAAGCTAATACAATATAATACGATATGGTAATGATATGAAATGGTGGGTAACAAAAATACAATTTAAAATTATGATATAAATATTTGATATTTACAATACAATAATATATTGTTTTTTAAAGTAAAAGTCAAAATTAAAATACTAAAAGTTCAAATATCATCTAGATTTACAATGAAAAAATATTTGTATCATTTACACTTAACATTTAATTATATCATCCAATCAAAAAATTAATAATATGAAATATTAAATATTAAATACTAAAAAACATTATTTTTTTAATAATCAAATTATTAAATCCACTATAGATTTGAAAACAGAAAATAAATAATTAAAGAATAAAACATGTATAATATATCACTCTCCATTGTCATTGCCCCAATTATCTTCCTTTATTGGCATGATAACATTGTTGTTCTAAAAAATATGTTTTGATCTAGGATTGTGTCTTAATATAAACAACCAATCCCTATTCAACACATCTGGGTAAAAAAACACTTGGTTGCAGTGTTTTGGGAAAACATAAGGCTCCTTAGCTTCATTCCACATATTTTTAGAGTTGATGCATATCATCCCACTATCATGATATTCCTTTAAATTATTCTGATCAAAGGTGTCCCACCACTTGCACCTAAAAATAACACATTAGAAAGAAGAGAAGTCCACTCGAATGATCTCTTGTATATTTCCGACATAACCTAACTTCCCATGTATGGTTTTTTTATCGCGGTGGCTAGCACGACTAGATTGGTCGAACTCGACTTCCACTTTGCAGTCTTGTGTCACGTGTCCATCATCGACATCCTCTCTATGAAAATGATGTCCATATTCCCACATAGATGGGAATAAATGCACCTATAAAAAAGTGAACAAATAACAATGTCAATATGTGTCTAATAACCCGACCATTAAAATAAAAAATAACATAGATGTACTTACAATTCAAATGTGCATTACGAAGTTCAAAATTATGTACACATTACTACCAAGTTGTTGCAACCAATCCCTATGTTTAGTGCATCCTCTTCTTCACGTGGGTAATGACCAGATGCACCATATTTCTCTCTAACTTGGTCAACAACCCAAATGTTGGGGCATATCATTGACATATTTTATTTAAAATGATTAGGATACAACATGCTTCTACCATTCAACCATATGAATTCTTTCTTGCCACTTTCCCATTTCCTCCTCTTATGTTCGTACAATGTGACCCACGACTATGTTTCCTTTGAATTGTAAAGAAATGATTTATTAATATCATCAATTTCTAAATTTGGTGATGTATTCATGAAATGAAACCAACATATAATACATATGATATCATGATCAAAATATACATTATGAAATTCAGTGTAAATAGTTATATGTATAAATTTGAAAAACGATAAGTCACTTACTCTTTATCAAGCATTTATTTCCATTCGTTTGGAGAAGCTCCCCTTCTCTTTTGTATTGATCCCTTTCGTCATCCGAAATAACTACACCTAGTGTGTTTTCAATCTATTTCATATACTCGTTGGCATAATAGAAAGACTCATATGATATGTACCCCTATTCCATAGACCTCGGGTTTTTCCCTTTGACAAACAAATCCTTTCAATTTATTCATGTACCTCTCTAAAAAAGCATCCAACAACAGGAGACCACCCTTTCTAATTCAACCTCATCTACTAGGTGAATTAGAAGATGAACCTGCAAGTCCATGAAACGTGGCGGTAGTTCCTTCTCAAACATACAAACAATCTAAGCTATCTCTTGACGCCATCATGGAATTCTAGCCATATGAATATCCTTTGATGTGATCCAATGTATAGATACAAATAATTTAGATATGGCACACCTTATTTCATGGGGGAAGTCATGGTTCACATGCCCATGCACAAGCAAAGGATAATGACACTACAAAGTAAACACATACAAAAAATTTATGTTTTATCCCTTAGCATAAAAATAAAAATTACAAATAATAAAATCATATTTTTGACATATGTTTTACCTTTAGAAGGTTCAAATGATGATGTGATTTCTACCCTGAAAAATGGCCATGATGCACAGTGAAGCAACTTTGTAGGGAAGACCCATATAAAGAAGGCACCTTCACACCCAATATAACTTCCTTTGCCAAAGAAAGATATTATTTTTTCAAAATCCATGGGACATCACCTTCATTGAAATACCAAGAGGGACCAACCTCTCCTCTACTTTCTTGTCTTGACCAATGTTTATTTTTAGTTTTTGAAGAAACAATATCTCTCCTCATAGCCAATGTGTCACTTCCTTTCAATGATATGTTCTTCCATAAGCAAGATGAATCATTTTTAAATATATGCATGGGATATAGTAAGTGAGAAATATTAAGATGCTCCCAATATTGGAGCTCATAAAAGATAGATTTCCTTTTCATCCCAATGGGAAATTTCTCAACATAGGTGTCAAAGAATTTTGGATCATCGAACATAGTCTCCCCATTTGAATCAAACATGTTTTTCATCTCCTTCTCCTTCTCTCTCTCATATGCTCTAAGCCATTATGTTGGTGTCACTATTGCAGACCTTTGGATTCTCTCTCCTTTACCATTGAAAGTGGATGTTGCTCTTCTATAAGAGTGTTCTTTTGGGAGGAATACCCTCGAGCAGTCATACACTGGATTTCATAGGTGGTTGGACCACCTAGCCTTCAAAGAAGGTCCAAAACATTTACATACATGATAGCCTTTAGTTACAAGACCTTCAAAAATATTGTATACATAGCATGTTAGAGTTTAAGAATAAAATGTCAATCACAACGAATTAAATATGACAATAAATATTGTTACATATATAAACAAATCAATAAACATGTTAATTACCAGAGAAAAATCCTAAGCCTGGATAATCATGTGTGGTGTAAGCAAATATGTCATACAATGTAAAACTCTTCTTTGTTTCAATGGGTCTTGATATATCATGTACATGTATCCCTTCCCATAATTCCTTCAATTCATCTACCAATGGTTGTAGGTAGACATTAATATTCTTCACTTTTCTTCTACTAGGGACTATAAGAGCCAACATAAGATGTTCATTCCTCATGGAAAACCATAGGGGGATATTGTTATTGATCACTACTACATGTCAAACACAATAGATGGTGTTTTGGAGGGAATATGGGTTCACGCCATCTATTTCTATGCTGAGTCATAGACTTCGTATTTCATCCTAGAATTTTTTTTGCCATGTATACTGTATATGCTTCATGGCTATTGAATCTGTTGGGATTCACATGACTCCTAACTCACTTCTGTGTAAAGCATGCCATCCCTAAAACATAGCTAATTATTTGCAACGAACGATCCTTTGAATCCTTGGGATTATAGGCATACGCCTCAATATCATATGAGGAGGACCATGAAATTTACCCTTTCTATTTGATTTATGGTACCTGTCATGCCCACATTTCAGACATATCTCTTTGTCTTCATATTCTCCTCTATATAGAATACAATCATTCAGACATGCATGATATGATATATACTCAACAACTACTTTTCCTCTTCATAGCTACCGGGAAAAACATTATCACTAGGAAGAACCTTATCTTTGAATATCCTACACTTAGTGGGAAATAGAAATCTACAAGGTCATTTAACGTTTATAAAAGAAACCATTTCTAATGTTGATTGTGTGACAAAATTAATATAAGGAACTTGTTTTTCAATCACCTCAATATTGTGGAGAAACATGTGTTTGACATGCCAAACTTTTCTTTCACGTTGTACAATAACATTGTTATCCCATGCTAGGTAGACTTTGACCAGACACTAGGTCCAAAGAGAGGGGTGGTGGAAGTAGATTTTAGGCTGTCAAAAATGGTATCATTGATATGAGCATCATCCCTTAGATCATCGTTCTAGAATGCATTTAGTAACATTGTCTCCATGACATTCATATCCCGTAAGTAATCATCCATACCAACATCTTTTTTATTTTCTCCATTGCCAACTTTTGAAGAACTACTATTGTTGTAGTCATTCCCAATTGGTGAATATGGACATAGTGGGAATTGAATAGGTGGTTGATTCAACTATTATTGGTACGCTTCCTCTCCAAGTTGTGCTCTCATTGCAAACTTATCTCAGGTTTACATTGTTGTGGGGTGCAACGAAAGATGGTAGGTAGATCGCTCATCATCAGAAGAATCCTATTTTCAAAATTATTGAACATTATTACATCAATGATATTAGTAAGAAAAATGCAATAATTTGTATGTTCAAATTACATTATACCAAATAATTATTACCATCGTCGACCAAGGATTGTGTCTAGAATATGGAATGCCACAATTGGCAGGGTAAAGCAACTGTCCATTTTCATCTACCAACTACTTGTGGTATGTTTCTCCTAATAAGAGATTTTGGCGTTTTTGAACCGATACTGGAATATTTTCTTGCATCTAAACATGATTATGAATAAGGACCCTACAAACTTGGATACATTGTTATTCATATTGACATGGATAAAAAAAATTCAATGAAATAATCGAAACATAAATAAAATAAGTTAAACTTATTGGAGATGGAAAGGGAGAACTCCGCAATGGACTTTGAGCAATATGGAATGGGATGGAATTTGAATAATTGGCCATTTGATCATATAATAAGGTTTCCTCCCTACATTTCCACCAAAATTAGCAATAAATTCTCTTGTACATATCTAAAATAAATTTTGAGGACCATGCCACAATCTAAGTTTGAATAGTTTTGAAACCATTTTTTAAGAATAAGGTGACATAAAATGTAAAATGTATACTGAAGTATTGCAAGTCATGTGAATTCATCCTAAAATATAATTTGAGATGAACATATTATTTTATGTGAAAATGAAATTTCAAATAACTTTAAAAGCATAACGGTGTTCTTATAAACCACAAATGCACTGATGTGCATATTAATAATAAGCATCGATGCGTTGAAAAATCAACCACACTGTGTTTCTAGATTTTGTTAATAAAAAATAATTATATGTTGCTGGTGCATCAAATAATATGGATTCACTGGTGTGTAATGTAATGTGTCTACACCGGTGCATCTTACATAATCGCACTATCATGCCGAAAAAGTAAAGAAAAATGCGATATTTTTAAACAATTAAAAAAACAGCGAGAATCGAATTTCATAAAGTCATTTAAATACTAAAAAGATATTCACTATTTCATTCTTTTTCAAAATTTTGTAGGAGAGAGACTTGCAAGAGAGATATAAGAAGGAACATTGTGGAGGAGAAGACTACTATGCAACCATAATATTATTTAGACTATGAGAATTTGAAGGGTATGGTGATTCACTCTAAACCCTTTTCATAAAGTTTTTTTTAATATTAAGAAGATATTCAATATTTTCACTATTTTTCCAAAATTTACAGGAGACAGATTTGGAAGAGAGACATACCGGGGAGTACTGTGGAGCATAAAATACTTTGGACCAACAAGAATATTCAGAAAATCAGGATTTGAAGGGTATGGTGATTCACTCAAAACCCTACATTCAGAAAGAAAAAATAAAAAAAATCATACTTACCTTTAACCCTTGTCTTTTTTTGCTTAAATGAATGAAAAAATTCACCCTATGGTTTAACTCCCTCTATCACTTCAGAATTAGGGATTTTCATTTTAGGTATTTTAGATCTAATGGGTTTGTTTTTCTATATATAATTGTTTGGCATGTGATGCAAATGGACCACTTATTGTATCGGATCTCAAACGCAATCGGCCCTCTTCCTTTTTATTTTTATTTTTTAAACGGATTTCGATTTGATGTTTTCTTTAAAAATTCTTTTCGCTTTTTCGGTGCGCCTTCTCGATAGAAACACATCAGTGCTTTGTATATAAAATGTGGACTAGCTACAATGGTTTTTTTCACTGAAAATTATGTGATTTATTTATAAAATATGTTTAATAATTTATGTATTGAATGGTACAAGTTGTATATTGATAAAAATATGAGTGAGAAGAGTTCAAATAAGAAAATTTTTGGTCGACACAATGATGACACATCCGAAAACAAAAAGTGCAGGTTCTTTATAAATTATATAAAAAATTAATATGGTTGAACTATATGTAAGTCTTTGATGCAGGAGCATCTCTCCACGTCAGCCAGCCAGCCAGCCAGCCACGCCAGCGAATTCAAATCGCACGCTAAGAGAAAGGTGCAACCTCATTTAAATCTGAATTCAATGTAACTTTAATGTTTAAGTTGCTGAGCTGGGAAGCCATGCCTTTGTGTAGGTGTAGGTAGATCGGCTTTAATGCTAGATCGGATGAGATCTAGATCCAGATGTTGGACTAGACAACCATTTATTGTAATTAAATAGGGTAGGTAGATTAGAGGGAAGCGCTCTAAGAGCCCCTCAGGTAAAAGAGATTTCCAGATCTCATTTTGGTAGCTAGATGAGTGGGAGGTTGAGTTGAGAAGAGCCAGAGAGAGCTCGACAACACCTTTGTAAATACAGGAATTTGCCAATTTTAATTTAATACAGAAGCAGTTTTTCCTGCACATGTTATGTGTTATATGGATGTTTGTGTGTGTTCTTTCATATGCTGTGAATGTATGTGTGTTAGATTTTCATTTGCAGGGAGTTTGTGTGATTTCAGTTGAGGGTCTTCGAGGTTTCATGCTAGGAGGGCGTGACATAGTGCTGTAGACTCTGAATACCGGTGCACGGATGCACTTCTGAACACTGCGGGGTTCAGACAAAGGCGTGCTGAGGCACAAGAGATGAAATCAACAACTCAGGAGGAAGACCTTTGAGGTTTATGAACACCTCAGGAGGCAAGGCTGTGTGGGAGAAGACATAGTTGCAGACATAATCTCTTAGGAGTTTTGTAAGGCTCTGCCAAGTGGGCATTGAGCACAGGCACAAGGTGCAGTTGGAAGAACTCTGCTAAGAATTAGAAGAAGAAAACAGAATCATTAAGGATTGTGTGGAGCTCTGCCAGGTGGGCATTGATCAGGTGCAAGGAGTACACAGAAGAAGAACTCTGTTGTGAGTTCAGAGGAAACAGAATCACTGAGGATTCTGTGAGATCTCTGCTAGGTGGGCATCGAGCGAGTGCATAGGTGCACAGGAGAAGAAGACAGAACTATTGAATGTTCTATGAAAGGAAAACTCTACCAGGAGGGCATTGAGTCAGTGTGCAGACAGACACAAAAGGGGAAGATAACTCTTTTGGGTTCTGCCATTTGAAGGAAGAGTCCACTGAAGGATCTTCACAGGGTTGTTTAACACCCAGAAAGACTCAACAAGAGGTTGCTTGAGAAGAGACTCTGCCAGGAGGGCATTATATTCTCCATCTGTGGGAGAAAGAGGAGAAGAACCGAATTTCTGTAGAGGTCGAAGCTATAGGAAAATCTCAGGACAGATAGCACTTTGCGTGTGAGGACTCTGCAGAGGCGTAGAGGTCAAAAGAATCCTTTGAGGATTCGAAGGAAGAAAGCTCAGGAGGAGTTAGCTTTTCATACGTGCGGTGAGGTTCAAAGTTGAAGATCTCGCAGAGGAGAGATGAGACAAAGGTCAAGGCCTTTGAGGAATTTGAATTTTTCTTCCAAGATTAGGAAGAGAGCACAGAAGCTCAAGAGGAGAAACAACAGCCATCGGATCGACCGGAGACGAAACCTAGACCGTTGAAGATTTCACGTCCAAAGAGCATCAGAGGGAGCACACGGGAAGAAACGATCTTCACCGTCAGATCTGGGAGAAAAATCTCGTCAACCGTCAGATTCGGTGAGAAGCGAGGAGGTTACGACTGGGTTTACAAGGTGCAAGCCCAGGAGATTATGGATCGTTGGATGTTCACTCAGATACCCGTCAGCCGTTGGATCGGGAGAAGGCACACAGAGTTTAACCTCCGGAGTAGGTGCGCAGGAGAAAGGATCTGAGCCATCAGATCTAGAGTAGATACCCGTCATCCGTCGGATTGGACAGGAGCTGCACGAGGGTGCAGCCATCGGGAAATCGAGATTCTTGAGGGCAAGAAAATCGAGACACCTCAAGTCTCGAAACGCCGGGAAGATCTGGTTCGTCCGTTAGCGGGGACACGTGGTGGAGATCGAGCGATCGTCGACATATCATCACTCGGGAGATCGGGTTTCCTGAGGTCGAAATAATTGGGACATCACAAGTCTTGAAATCCTGAAGAGATTGGGACCACCCATCAGAGAAGGGACATGTGGCAACAATCGACGCCATCGGGTAAAGTCCCGACAAGGAGGTTGTTGATCAGTGTTTGGGCCATCGGGATATCGGGGATCCTGGTGACAAAGTGTTTGTGCATTTTGCAATCGTGAAACGTGATACCTCGATGAGTGGGAGCCAACTGTCAACATCTCAGAAAGATGGAAAGCTCCATTGAGTGGGAGCCAGCTGTCAGCACATCAGAGAAGGAGGACAGTGCCATCGTGAGGGGCCAGTTGTCAGCAAACCGGAGAGTCGGGATTTGGAGAATCGACAATCCCGTGGGTATATGCATTTAGGCATTGGAAACCCCGAAACCCCGATGAGGGGTAAGGTTGTGGTCACAGGGTAATGGTCACATGGACGAGGGGCTGAGCTAGGAGGGCTAGCTGAAGTAAAAGTGTGTCGGGAATCGAAGGATCGTGAATCCTGAGGACGTTTGCATTTTGGCATTGAAAGGTCTGAAACCCCGATGGGGAACAAGGCTGCAGTCTTGTGAGCTAGGGGTCATGTGGACTAGGAGCTTAGCCTGGAGGGATAACAGGGATTGGAAAGCATTGGGAAATTGAAACTCAAAACCTCGATAGGAGGATATAAGGTTGCGGTCTTATGGAGAGCGGACATATGGACCAGAGGGCATAGCCAGGAGGGGCTAAGGCTGGGCAGAGAGCTCATCGGTGATCGAGAATTCGAGAGTGGTGGAATTCTTGACATCGGGAGGGACGAAACCCCGAACCCCGAAACTAAGTCAAGGACAAACACGGTAAAGTGCAGAAGGCCATGTGGAGGAAAGAAAGGACCTGTGGACTGGGTCAGATTTTCACAGTGATTCCTGAGGGAATCCAAGGAGCCACTTTGGCTCAGCAGAAGGGGGATTAGAACGATCTTGAGAGCAGGAGGTGCGTGCAGAGACCCTACGGGATATGCGTATGTGCCACCTCACTTACTGCGTCAAGTGGTATCAGAGCTTGAATCTTGCTTGTGTATTTCAGGAAAGAGAGGCAAGAGATAAAGATTACTTTGATACACGTCAAGTGGTATCAGAGCAGGAAATTCATCTGTATATTTCAGGTGAAAGAAGACAGAGTTGTTGAGGACTCTATAAGGATTGTTTGCAGGTAGGCAGTAGTCGAGAAGACAGTCAGGGAGATTGCAGGAGGATGAAGCTGGTAGAACTCTTAGTGCAGAGTGACAGCAACAAGTTTTCTAGGAGGGAAAACAGAGGCAGCAACATGGGTACTGAAGGTCATAGGTATGCTGGGAGGAAAGAGTTATGGAGCCAAGAGGACATGGATGAAGAGCTCGCATATATAAGGAGAGAAATAGAGAGGATCTAATTGAAGCTACGACAGGATAAGAAGATGGTTCAGGTATGCGAACCAGAGACTGGGAAAAGTCTCAATGATTTGGAAAATGAATTGGGATCAACTGATGATCTCAAGCACTACCAATAGGGCAGTAGAAGGTTTCCAGATTGCCAGGTGGGCAAGGGAAAAAATTTGATATCACTGCAAGGTCTCACAGACTGTCAGGAGGATAGCTAGGGAATTTCACATTGCCAGTTGGGCAATGATAAGAGGTCACTGTGGGATCTTGAAGACTACCAGGAGGGCAGTGGAATCATCTCATATTGCCAGGTGGACAGAGATGAGAATGCGGGACTAGATGAAAGTCCCATGGACTCAGAGGTGAGTTCGATTCAACAAGAAGTGCTGATGAAGATGGGATCAGTTGATCTCATAGTCTGCCAGGAAGGCAACATAGACATCCCATATTGCCAGGTGGGCAGGGGTGAGCAGGTGAATTTGGATCAACCCGAGAAGCTGACAGAGCAAATGAGACTATCTGAGGGTCACATAAATTCAGAGATGAATTTATATTAGTAGGTGCAGCTGACAGAAGAGGAGGAAGATCAGGATGATATTCTGATGATTGGGGGAATTGGAGTATTCCTACCATGTGCCCAGGAGGAGGCATAAATTTGTGTTGTAGATGGTGCAACAGAAAAAAAATCACAGTTGACGATGACTGTCAGGAAAGAAGAAGAATTGGAGCAGACTTTTAAATCTTCCGAAGCAGAAGAAGAAGAGGAGCATTATGAGGAATGTCTCAACATATTCAGCCAGGAAGTTGAAGAAGCTGTAGCACTGAAGATGACAGCAGAAGAAGGAAAGGAGAATGAGAATTCTGAGGAATGGCTCAATGACTTCAGCCAAGAAGCTGAGGAAGCTGTAGCGTTGAAGCTGACAGCCGAAGGGGCAGACGAAGAGGATGATGAGCATTCTGAGGAATGGCTCAATATTTTTAGCCAGGAAGCTGAAAAGACTGCAACAGGGGAGGTTGCAGAAGCAGAGGAAGAAGGGGCAGACAACATTTGCTTTGTTGATCTGTATGAACAGATTGAATCCCTGGAGAGAAGGGTGAAGGTGGAGGGCATGCACATCCAACAAGTGAAGTTGGAAACTGATGAAGGAGGCATGGGAGATCATGGTGATCTTCTCATGTGCCAAAAATTTTTGTAGCCGAGGAGACTGGAAGAACAGGTCCAACCACTAGAGCAGCTGGATGCAGTGATCAAGGAGATCATGGAGCTGATGTTGAGGTCAGTAGAGACTGCCAGCGAGGAGAAGTTGAGCAGAAGGAAGGAAGTAGCAGTAGCAGCACAGAAGCGGAAACAACAAGTTGGAGCAGATGAACAACTCCAAAGGATGATTTGGGATCCAGGAGGATTCTAACTGCTTAGAGGGGAAGCGCATGAGAAGGAGCTCATGATTTTGCAGCTGAGGAGTTTGATGCAGGAGCATCTCTCCACATCAGCTAGCCAGCCAGCCAGCCACGCCAGCGAATTCAAATCACACGCTAAGAGAGAGGCGCAACCTCATTTAAATATGAATTCAATGTAACTTTAATGTTTAAGCTGTTGAGTTGGGAAGCCGTGCCTTTGTGAAGGTGTAGGTAGATCGAATTTAATTCTAGATCGGTTGAGATCTAGATCTAGATGCTGGACTAGACAACCATTTATTGTAATTAAATAGGGTAGATAGATTGGATTGAAGTGCTTTAAGAGCCCCTCAGGTAAAAGAGATTTCCAGATCTCATTTTGGTAGCTAGATGAGTGGGAGGTTGAGTTGAGAAGAGCCAGAGAGAGCTCAAGAACACCTTTGTAAATACAGGCATTTGCCAATTTTAATTTAATACAGAAGCAATTTTTCCTGCACGTGTTCTGTGTTATATGGATGTCTGTGCATGTTCTTTCATATGCTGTGAATGTATGTGTGTTAGATTTTCATTTGCAGGGAGTTTGTGTGATTTCAGTTGAGGGTCTTCGAGGTTTCATGCCAGGAGGGTGTGACAGAGTGTTGTGGACTCTGAATACCGATGCACAGATGCACTTCTGAACACTGCGGGGTTCAGACAAAGGTGTGTTGAGGCACAAGAGCTGAAATCAACAACTCAGGAGGAAAATCTTTGAGGTTGTTGAACACCTCAAGAGGCAAGGCTGTGTGGGAGAAGACACAGTTGTAGACAGGATCTCTTAGGAGTTCTGTAAGGCTCTTCCAAGTGGGAATTGAGCACAGACACAAGGTGAAGTTGGAATAACTCTGCTAAGAATTAGAAGAATAAAATAGAATCATTGAGGATTCTGTGGAGCTCTGCCAGGTGGGCATTGAGTAGGTGCAAGGAGTACACAGAAGAAGAACTCTATTGTGAGTTCAGAGGAAATAGAATCACTGAGGATTCTATGAGAGCTCTGCTAGGTGGGCATCGAGCGAGTGCATAGGTGCACAAGAGAAGAAGACAGAACTATTGAACGTTCTGTGAAAGGTAAACTTTTCCAGGAGGGCATCGAGTCAGTGTGCAGATAGGCACAGAAGGGGAAGATAACTCTTTTAGGTTCTTCCATTTGAAGGATCTTCACAGGGTTGCTGAACACCCAGAAAGACTCAGCAAGAGGTTTCTTGAGCAGAGAATCTTCCAGGAGGGCATTATATTCTCCATCTGTGGGAGAAAGAGAAGAAGAACCAAATTTATGTGGAGGTCGAAGCTATAGGAGAAGCTCAGGACAGATAGCACTTTGCGTGTGAGGACTCTGCAAAGGTGTAGAGGTCAAAATAATCCTTTGAGGATTCGAAGGAGGAAATCTCAGGAGGAGTTAGCGTTTCATACATGCGATGAGGTTCAAAGTTGAAGAACTCACAGAGGAGAGACGAGACAAAGGTCGAGGCCTTTGAGGAATTTGAATTTTTCTTCCAAGATTGGGAAGAGAGCACAGAAGCTCAAGAGGAGAAACAACAACCATCGGATCGGCTAGAGATGAAACCTGGACCGTTGAAGATTTCACGTCCAGAGAGCATCAGAAGGAGCACACGGGAAGAAACGATTTGCACCGTCAGATCTGGGAGAAAAATCTCGTCAGCCGTCAGATTCGGTGAGAAGCGAGGAGGTTATGACTGGGTTTACAAGGTGCAAGCCCAGGAGATTGTGGATTGTTGGATGTTCACTCAGATACCCATCAGCTGTTGGATCGGGAGAAGGCGCGCACGAGAAAGGATCTGAGCCGTCAGATCTAGAACATATACCCGTCAACCGTCGGATTGGACAGGAGCTGCATGAGGGCGCAACCATCGGAATAACAGCCATCGGGAAATCAGGATTGTCGAGGGAAATAAAATCAAGACACCTCAAGTCTCGAAACACCGGGAAGATTTGGTCCGTCCATTAGCGGGGACACGTGGTGGAGATCGAGTGATCGTCAACATATCGACACTCGGAAGATCAGGTTTCCTGAGGTCAAAATAATTGGGACATCACAAGTCTCGAAATCCCATAGAGATTGGGACCGTCCATCAGAGAAGGGATGTGTGGCAGCAATTGGCACTATCGGGGAAAGTCCTGACAAGGAAGTTGTTGATCGGTGTTTGGGCCATCAGGATATTGGGGATCCTCGTGAAAAAGTGTTTGTGCATTTTGGAATCAAAAAACGCGATACCCCGATGAGTGGGAGCCAGCTGTCAACATATCAGAAAGATGGAAAGCTCCGTTGAGTGGGAGCCAGCTGTCAGCACATCAGAGAAGGAGGACAGTGCCATCGTGAGGGGCCAACTGTCAGCAAACCGGCGAGTCGGGATTTGGAGAATCGACAATCTCGTGGGTATATGCATTTAGGCATTAGAAACCCTGAAACCTCGATGAGGGGTAAGGTTGTGGTCATGGGGTAATGGTCACGTGGACCAGGGGATGAGCCAGGAGGGCTAGCTGAAGTAAAAGCACGTTGGGAATCGGAGGATCGCAAATCCTGAGGATGTTTGCATTTTGGCATTGAAAGGTACGAAACCTCGATGGAGAACAAGGCTCCGGTCTTGTGAGCTAGGGGTCACGTGGCCCAGGAGCTTATCCTGGAGGGATAACGGGGATTGGAAAGCATTGGGAAATTGAAACCCAAAACCCTGATAGGAGGATATAAGGCTGCGGTCTTATGGAGAGTGGACATATGGACTAGAGGGCATAGCCTGGAGGGGCTAAGGCCGGGAAAAGAGCTCATCGGTGATCGGGAATTCGAGAGTGCTGGAATTCTTGACATCAGGAGGGATGAAACCCTGAACCCCGAAACTGACTCGGGGACAAACACGGTAAAGTGCAGAAGGCCGTGTGGAGGAAAGAAAGGACCTGTGGACTGGGTCAGATTTTCACAGTGATTCCTGAGGGAATCCAAGGAGCTGCTTCGGCTCAGCAGAAGAGGGGATTAGAACGATCCTGAGAGCGGGAGGTGCGTGCAGAGACCCTATGAGATATGCGTATGCACCACCTCACTTATTGTGTCAGTGTTGAGATCAATTCCCTCTTCTGAAATTTCCCTCCCCTTCTCTATTTTTCCAACTCCTTTTGTCCATTTCTTTTCCCTCTTCTATGCTTACCCTAGTTCCCCCTTTCCTTTTTCTCTTCTATTCTCCCTTTTGAGTTCTTATACTTAGTCATTTTTCCAAAATAGTGGGTTCACGGGTTCGCGGACTCACGGATCCTCATATCCATCCACACTCTCACATCATGAGTCCAACCGACCACCAAATTATTCTATACTTAGTCATTTTCTATAGTCGCAGGTTCCTGGATTGGCAGGTTCACAAGTTTTCATATCCCTTGTTCTGTGACATACATTTTGTACCTAAAATATCCACGATCTACATTTTGACCATTCGAATCCCTTAGCTTCTAAGTACCTCATCTATCCTATATTGAGTCTGACTGAGGACATTACAACACTTAGCCAATTCTCAACCTTTTGAAACAACGGTTTGGTGGGTTCCCGAGTTGACCGATTCACAAAATTCCCAAATGCTATGTGCTCTCGTCTGTCCACACCACCTTCACACTTTTCTCAATACACATTTAGTATGGTTTAATTCTAATAAATCATCATGCATGTCCCGTAAAGATTTTCATTAATAGGCAAAGGGATTGAGGAGATCTATTATTAAACCACATTAAAGAATGATTTGTGGAAGACTTTATTACATATCTCAAGCGCTCATTTCAAATATTATCTGGATCAAAACAATTCTCTCGTCAACTTATGGAAGCAACAACTCAACAACATTTCTGTGGAGATACTTTGAACATTTTTGGATGACAGGACCAGGACTTTCAGTGTTCTAGAGAATGCTCTTATTATTCAACCCCTTCTACTTAGAAGGAAGTAATTTTGATGTATGAAATTGCTCATGCAGGTTGTGTTCTTGAAGTTTTTCACTGCAAGGAGGTGGTTTCCTGGTGTGCTGAGAATTATATACCAATTCATCAAATGATTCAACTCCAAGATAATTCTCTCATCTCTCTTTCACCTCAAGTGTTCCTTAAAATGATGAAACTCCCAGAGCCAACACTCACCTTCAAAGTTGAATATTGGAGGGACTTCTTGAAAAAGCATGATAATCTTACCTGAATTTTTGGACAATCCCACGACCATACCTAAATATATTACCATATTGCAGTTCAATTTGTTCAAAAACCCATTTCGGGAAATTGCCTGGTTATTTACGAGAGTTACGGGCCAAGAAAATAATACCAACATTTCTCGTATGATTATTTACATATTATATTTTATTGTCAAGGAGCAGGACATTTTCGATTGAGGGAAGTTGATTTCCATTGAAATTTCTTCCCAATTATCTAAGTATAAAAAGGATAACAAATTCTTTGTGTCTTCTTATTTGGTTTTCATGATAGCGCATTGTTGTTAGTTTCTTAAATTGTCTATATGCAAGAAGGCGAATTGTGAATTTGACCCTGTCACCTTTTGGTACCAAGAATTATGGAGGAAAAAAGATTCCCTGCATTTTTATGTGTTTTTCAATGACTTTGTCTTGGTTTTTAAAAAAGTTTTTGTTTGGAAGAGATATCCCAATAATATCTTCTCAGGCTAGTAAATTACTGGATAGAAAGGGGACTTTGGAGAAAATGGAAAATTACAATGTCATAAGGATTTTTGGTTCCAAGGAAAATCCTTCCTTTATTCCATGTCATATATTTGACATAATGTTGGTTATAGAAGTTGCAAGGCAATATAACTTTTGGTTGCACTTTTTTCATGAAAAAGGAAAAAAACAATTCATTCCTTTGCCTTGGAAAGTTGGGGATTTTGTATTCAGAAGTATGAACAAAATTGATGAATTCACAAACCACTTCCACAACTTGAATTTCAAGTATGTTGAAAAGATCATAGGGTTTGGCCCTAACAAAATCTTTGTGGAACATATGTTAACATTGGATTTTAACAATTCTTTTATCCACATTGTTCTAGGAGAAGAAGAAAATAATCACATGGGGAATCCTACCCAGACTATTGGAGACTTAGAGACGGTGCCTAGCATAAATGAATTGTACAAACAAAGAGGAAAAGGTCCCAACGAGAAGAGTTCCTAGTCCCCAACTATTAATCCTAAGAGTACAACACCTAAGAGCATTCCTTGAGCAGCCCACCCATCTAAAAAAGTAAACAATAGTTCAGGTGGAGGAGGAAACAAGAACCCCCCTCCAGGAAAAATTTAAAGCTCACATAAACTTCCCCTGAGGAAGAAGAGAAAGAATATTATACAAGAGGAAGAACAACATCACGTCGATAGTGACATCAATAGCTTCTCCCTCAAAGATATGGAGCTTGAGGCTACCATTGTGAAGATGTTTCCTAATATTGATCAGCTAGGAGACACGACCCACCAGAATCAGTCGTTGGAAATTATTGAGAATGGCATACTTGATGAATAAGAATCATTTTTATTTCAAAGCATTTTCTTTAACAATGAATCTAAGAAATTAAGAATGAAGAAGAGTGATGTAAAGAATAAAAATGAGAAATCTTGTTCATAGGTTAACCTAAGAAATATGTGACCTTCCAAAATTTCTAGAATCCATAAAGCAACTGGAGATGCATTGGATGATTCCATTGGTGGTCGCAAAGCATAAAATATAAAGTTAAAGGAATGGATTAAAGAACTGGAAGAAACCTTGATTCATTTTCCACTCCTTTCCATCCCTTTGGCAATCACATCCAAAATAAAAGGATCCTCAAGCTTACTCACAACATCCAGGAGCTATGTGGAGAATAATATCAAGAAAATAATGGCATTGATTACAAAAGCTTGGGAAATTAAAAAAAAAAATGATTTCTTTTGTCTCGAGGGTGCATACCTTCCTTAAATATCTATAGCCTAACCTAAAAAATGAAGAAGGTTTCTACCTTGATGTTGTGGTACCTTTTGTTATTAAAGTTTCAAACATGTCAGAGTTAAAGCGAAGAGAGGAGGACCTTCCCTCTCCAAGTCGGATCAAGCAAATGAATGTCTGCTAGAAAGAGAAAATAAAGAACTTGAACAACATTGTTCAAGTGTGCAACAAAGCCATAACAAGGAGAGAAGAACTATTCAAAAGGATCATGGAGGTGGACCTAGCCAGAATCACTAATGAGGTCCAATATCCCAAGTTGATCTTCAACTCATTTTTCCTAACAAAACAACAATTCAAAGAGCAAGTTGAGATTTTTAAAGGATTGTTAATTGGAAAATTCTATGGAATAATTGAATATGATGAGAACACCATAGATAACTGGCTATTAGATTACTGTGTAAACAATCAATATATTGAAGAAATATTACATGGCATTTCCATTGATCTTCGTGACTTGGAGGGTGAGTTGTTCAATATTAAAATTTGACATGAAATCAACGTGGCACCTATGAAAGTGACATCAAAGAATGGTTCAATAAGGCTATCTATAAACTGACAAATGAAGGGAAAGAAGCAATTGAGATAGTTCTTGTAACCATTGATGAAAACGATAAAAGGAAATTAGTGAGGAAATGAACACATGAGCGAACATCATAGTAAGTTTATGTTGATCACATCCTTCTTTTCTTTATCAAGTCCTTCATCCAGTTATTCCACCTCTTTCACTAGAGAGGTTTAACTGAATATTGATAACTCATTTTTTCTTCTTACCACTTCTTGTTGATCCTTCTACCTCCCACGGTCTTCCTTCTAAAATCCTATTTCTTGTATTTATTTTCTTTATTTGCTTTACAATTTCAAGAATATGTAACGGACTATGTATTTTTGGAAATTTCAAGAGAACTGCTTTGGGAACAATCTTGGTCGTTCTTTGTAACCTTGTTTTCATAATATAAAGTATTTGAGTTTGATCTATCATTATCTTTATTTGAGCTTCCCATGTCTCCATTCTGTTAAAATTCTTTTATGCATGCAGATCATATTCTTTTTATTTTATGTGATCATAAATATTTATCCCAAACTATGATGGATGTGATGAAATTTTGCTTATTTTCTTTAAATGTGTGAAATGTGTAATTCCTGGTCCTTTCTCAAGAAATTTCTTTAAAAAGAAAACAAAAAAAAATTCCTTTTATTTTATTGTAATATTTTTGTTTCTTTGAATTACTACAATCGACTTTTGTCAAGTCCTACATTTTGAATATTTTAAAAATCTCAAGAAGATCTAAAGAGGAGTACCACCTCTATAAAAAGCAGGGCATTTATATGCTCATGAGGTTGTCGTTTCGGTCCTAAAAGATTCAAGCATCAACATTTTTGGCAACCATACTGGGGACATGAACTAAAAATTTGGAACTTGGCCCAACGTTTGTGAAAGAATATATGACTTTACCCCTGGGTAGTCGGCCCCATTTGGAAATTGAATTGAACAATCAACAAGGAATTCTACATCAGTTGTACAATCTGGTAATAAAAAAAACCCAAACTCGAGAAGATTTAGAAGGGTCTTGAAAGATCTTAGTCCAAGAAGAAGAGAGATAAATCCTATGAAGACATAGGAGAGAGGAATGACAAGAGCGGAGAAATCAAAGGCTACCTAGAGCAGCACAAGAACAAGGTTGGGATTGAAGTTGGAAAAATACAAGGGACTCATTACCAGAAGTAAAAGAAAGAAACTCTCTATTCTTATAAGTGAAAGGTATATCCCTAAAGTCTCCCAAGACATGGCATAAAGAAACGAACAACCCTGAAATGAGCATCATGAGGAGAGACAAGGAGGAGGAAGAGATGCTTCAAGAAATCATGGAAACCCAGGCTTTGAAAATCGAATGAGGGTAAGAGAATCCCCTCTAAAGATTATAGGTGAGAAACATGATCTCCATGTTCTCCCTATGGGCACCTTAAAGGAATTTTATAGAGACGGAGAAATCAATGCAAAGAGGCATATGCACTTATTTCTTGATGTTTGTGATTTTCACCATGTTGAGTATGACGATATCATGGTAAGGTTGTTTCTACAAACCTTATCAGGAAGAGCGTATGAATGGTATACAACATTTCCCAGTAGATCCATTTGCTCATTTAATTACCTTGAATCTATGTTCCTGAGTATGATTTCCCCTCAGATTGCTTACCATACCCTTCTCACCGATTTCACCCTGATTGGTTTGAGGAAGAATGAAAGGATACAATATTTTAATCTCATGTTCAATAAAACCTCGAGTACAATTTCAGAAGATAGAAGACCAAATGACCCAGTCATTCTCATTTGTTATAAAAATGCAATGCCCCTGAATGTAAAATATGCTATTAGAACATCCCAAATGGATACTTTGGAGGAGGCGATGACTAAATCCACTGATATGGAAGAAATTATGATTGAAATGGGTGTCGACCTCGACATTATACTGGGAAAATTACAAAGGCAACTAGGAGGACTAAATATTAATAATCAAAGAGCTTCGAGTTCAAGAAAGAACGAAGAATTCAAGCCTCAACCAACTCAAAACCAAATGATGGGAGGAGGGTTTTTCAAGGGGACCATACCTAATGTAAAGATTGATTTGTGGCAGCACAAGAAAATAAGAAAAGAATCGAAATTGCACAGATGAATAGAACTATCAAACAAATGTAGAACGAGATAACCAGACTAATAAGAGGAGATAATTACATGTCAAATCCAAGAATACCAATCCCATACAAAAGGAGGAACCCTCCCCAAGAAAACATAGTGAGACTTGAAAACATGGATAATCCACAGAGACCAAGGGTTCCTATACATCCTACTCCAAATGCGGTTGTTCTGGATGATGTCTATGATGAGAAATTAATTATTTAAGAGAATTATTATTCACCTGATGATAGCTTCAAAATTGTGCAGATGGACGGGTGTGAGACATCCATGTATATATTTGAAGAAGGTGACAATGATCCCAACTCACAAGAAAATGTCACTCGGACAAGAGGGTTTGTAAATAGACCAAAAAATAAAGGTGACTCTGGTAAAGAGAACCAAAAAGAAAGAAAAGGAAAAAAATGAGAAAAGGGAAAATGAGAAAGTTACGGATGGCATTGGAAGTAAAAGGAAACCCATGACATCAAACTCCACTCAAATGACATATAATGTGGTAGAATATTTTATTAAATTAAGGATAACCCTTCTCTTTACGCAAGTGGTGAATATTCCCCAACAAAGCGAGAACATTTTGAAGTTGTTGGATGATCCATCTGAAAGAGTAGAAGTTGTTGTTACCAGTCCAAAACAAGCCCCTTTCCAGTCAACTGCCAAGCTGAGAGGTAAAATTTCTCCCTTTTACATTTTTGTTGGAAATCATGATGTTGCACTACATAATTGTTTAGTTGACACTGGCATGATGAACAATATCATGCTAGTGGCAGTCACAGAGGCATTGGGCATGAGTTTCATCAAGTATTATGAAATCGGTGAAAGTATATATGCAATTGATTCTAGAAAAGTGCCAAGTTATGGAGAAATCAAGGAGTTTTATGCTTGGATTACAACAACCCCCCATATCATTACAATTTTTAATATCATTGTGGTAGACCTTCCTCTGGCATATGGAGTTGTACTAGGAAGAGACTGGACATCTATGATCAGAGGATATATAATGAACGATGGAAGTTGTATGATGTTACCAAGAAAAGAAGTAATGATTAAAGTACCCTGTGAACCTATAAAACCCTTTTCCTTAAAAAATAATGACAATGAGTTTATGGAGGATTATATAGATGTCGGTATTGGAAACTACACTATCCTAGACATAGAAAATAATGAAATTCTAGAGCAAATGCAAGACATGGAGAATCAAGAATATCCATTTGAAGGGTAGTGGAGGATGTCCTTTGATAGAGCCTGTTCAAGCTTTGGAAACAGATTTGGAACTTTTCTTATGATTCCAAGTAATATTATGCATCCACATGCTATTAGACTGGAATTTTCATGCACTAATAATGAGGCATAGTATGAAGCTTTGGTTCAGGGTATGATCATTGCATAGGAAATGAAAACATAACATATGATTGTAACTAACGACTCGTAGTTTGTCATCAATCAGGTAACCCAGAGGTACAAAATAAAAAAGGAAATACTTAAGTTGTATTTCAAAAGAGTTAACGAATTGATGGAATACTTTTGTTCCTTCAATATTTTTTTTATTCCAAGGGACAAGAATCACAAGGAAGATTCACTAGCCTTGGTGACCTCATTATCAAGTCCATATGATACCAAAAGCAAAACATATTTCTAAGTAGAAAGAGATTTATGATCGTCCGTTCCCGATAACATTGAGTACTTGCAAGTGTTTGAGAATGATGATCAGTTGGAAATTTTTCTATTGAATGATGATGATGATGAAGACGATCACTCATATGTCATCCCCATATATTATTTAGAATTTGAATCTCTTTTCATGAAATATGATCATGATAAGAATCTCCTTGAAGAAGTTTCAGTTCAAAAGGTGCAAGAAATAAGAAAAGTCGATATTAGAACTGACAGTTCCCCGAAGTATGTCAACTTGGGAGTTGATTGCACCACTAAGGAAGGAAATCAATATGTTTCCTTGTTCAAACAATACATCAATGTTTTTTCTTGGACCTATGATGATTTAAAATCTTATGATAAAACTATATTCCAACATATCATTCCTTTGAGGGAAGGAGCAAAGCTAGTGAAGAAAAAAATAAGGATGTTGAATCCCAAGCTAAAACCTTTGGTAAATCTTGAATTGGATAAATTGATGAAGGCGGGAATAATTTATCCCACTAGACACTCATAATGTCTTTCAAATCCTGTAATTGTAAGAAAAAAGACCGGGGAAATATGGATGTGTGTTGACTTCAAAGACCTTAACAAAGCAAGCATAGAGGATAACATTCCTTTGCCTAATATGTATTTCCTTCTGCAGCAAGTTATTAGATTGGCCTGCATATCCATGTTGGATGGTTTTTATGGATATAACCAGATCTTGGTGGTTGAAGAAGATAGGGTGCAGACAACATTTATCACACCTTGGGAGACATATGCATATGCTAGAATGCCCTTTGGTTTGAAGAACGTTGGAGCCACATTATAGAGGGTCGTGGATCATGCATTCAGTGAGTTGATAGGAAATTTTATAAAAGACTATCAATATGAATTGAAGGTGCAGTCAAAGAAAAGGGAGGATCATATCCATCATTTGAGAACGGTTTTTGAAAGATGTAGATTATATGGTGTCTCTATGAATCCAAAGAAATGCTTGTTCGTTGTGACTCAAGGAAAATTGTTGGGCCATATTTTATGCAAGGAAGGGATTTACATAGATCTGGAAATAATTAAAGCAATAAATGAGCTCAACCCCCTGACATCTAGGAAGGGAGTCCAATCATTTTTCGACAAGATTAATTTTGTGCGAAGATTTGTTTCTGATTATGCAAGTATTTTGAAGCCAATAAATGTTTTACTGAAAAAGGAGCAGAGGTTTGTGTGGACATCGGATACTCAAGAGGTGTTCAATAATATCAAAGGAGCAATCACCACTGCTCCTATCCTCATTATCCCAAAATTTCAAAGATATTTTATCATCTATTCATTTGTTACTGAAACGGTCGTTGCATCTGTTCTTACTCAGAAGAATATCAGAGGAGAAGAACTCCCAATAAGTTTCATGAGAAAAATCCTACATGACTATGAGTTGAGGTATTCATAACTAGAGAATCAGGCCTTGAGTCTTGTAAAATTAGTAGCACACTTTCACACGTACATATTGAACTCCCATGTTATTTCATATGTTCCCTCATCACCAGTGAGGATCCTTCTGAATCAACAATTGAGAGAGGGAAAATGGGCTAACTGGTTGGAAAAGATACAACAATATGATATCAAGATTAGACCTTTAAAAGTTATAAAAGGGAAAGGTTTATGTAAGCTCGTTTTGAATGGGGTTTCAATCGATGGAATGATTTAAATTTCAGTTGGGGAACCATTAGCTGATTCAGAATGGTACAAAGCTATTATATTCTTCTTATGGTATGGGAAATTTATTGTCACCATGAACCCCAAGGAGTGAAGAACATTGAATATGAAGGAAAATCAATATGTGCTAATCGGTGACATACTCTTCAAAGGAAATTATGATGGTATACTATTGAGATGTGTTGATGAAAATCGAGCCCAATAACTAATAAGAGAATTCCATGAGGCAATATTTTATGGACACTTTGCACCTACTGCAACCGCCCATAAGATAATAAGAGCAAGATTCTATTGGCCATCAATTTTCAGAGATTTGTATGCCACGATAATGAAGTGTTTTTCATGTCAGCAGTTTTCGAGAAAAATGAAGAGATTTGTGATTCCTTTGCATCCCATAATTGTAGAACAATCGTTCTCCCAATGAGGACTTCATGTTGTCAGGACAATTAATATGAAGTCTAGAAAGGGGAACATATATATTCTCACAGCTACATATTACTTCACGAAATGGCTGAAAGTGGTGGCATTAAAGAAGGATGATGTTGAAGAGATAATTAAATTCTTCAAAGACAATATTCTGTCAAGATTTAGTGTCTCGAATAAATTTGTCACAAACAATGGTTTAATTTTCATCAGGGTCAAAGTTTACGGAGTTTTGCAGATAATATGGAATCATCAAGGGTCAATCATCAAATTATTATCCATAAGGTAATGGCCTTGTTGAATCCAAAAACAAGACACTTGTTCATATACTAAATAAAACCATTGTCAAGAATAAAAGAAATTGGCATCTAAAGCTGACGGATGCATTATGGGCAACCATAACGACTCTAAAGGATAGCACTAGGATGTCTCCATATCTATTGGTTTATGGGAAAGAATATTAAATGTTGATTAGCATTGAGCTCAATGCATTTATTTATCTGGTTAATACTAAAGATACAGAAGACAGTTCACCCATGCAGAGGAGAATAAATCAGTTGTTGAAATTGGATGAAGCAAGGCCCTAAATCGAAATTATCAAAGGTAGCCGAGCGTCAAAATATATTTTGATCAGAGAAAAACTATAAATAATTTACATAAGGGAGAGCTAATGCTAATTTGGAATAAGGCCAAGGAGAAACTGTCCATGCATACAAAGTTTGAAGCACTCTAGGTCGAACCATACGTCGACGAGAAGATCTTGGGTTTTAAATCCTATATGCTCCAAGACATGAAGGGTAAAAGAGTAATGGTGCCTATCAATGGGAAACATTTGAAAGGTTTATTCTCTTAAGACTTTCTCATTCTCATTGAAAATAATTTTATTTTTTCATTTTGTATATTATTACCCTAACTCCATAGCCCAATGGGCAGAAGCACCCGGTCATGAAAGGATCTAGATTCTTGACAACCCATAGGGGGTTATCATCCCACAATTGGAGCTAGTTTTTTAGATCAAATCCTGCTTCCATAATTTCCCTCACCTTCTCTATTTTCCCAACTCCGTTTGTCAATTTATTTTCCCTCTTCTATACTTACCCTAATTCCCCCTTTTATTTTTCTCTTATATTCTCCCTTTCTAGTTCTTATACTTAGTCGTTTCTCCAAAATGGTGGGTTCATGAGTTGGTGGACTCGTGGATCCTCATATCCATCCACACTCTCACATCACGAGTCTGACAGACTGCCACATTATTCTATACTTAGTCATTTTCTACAATCATGGATTGGCGGGTTAACGGGTTCACAAGTTTTCATTTCCCATGTTTTGTGACATACATTTTGTACCTGAAAGATCCATGATATACATTTTGACCATTGGAATACCTAAGCTCCTGAGTAACTCATCTCTCCTATATTGAGTATGATTTATTGCGTTACACCACTTAGCCAATTCTCAACCTTCTGCAATGGTGGGTTCGTGGGTTCCCGGGTTGGCGGGTTCAAAAAATCCCCAAATGTTATTTTCTCTCGTTTATCCCCACCACCTTTGTGCTTTCCCAATATGCATTGAGTATGGTTTATTGCTAATAAATCATCATGTAGATCCTATAAATATTGTCATTAATAGGTGAATGAATCAAGGAGATTTCTTATTAAACCACATTAAAGCATGATTTGCAGAAGATTCTATTATATATATCAAGCGCTCATTTCAAATATTATTTGGATCAAAAGAATTTTCTCATCAACTTATGGAAGAAACAACTCGACAACATTTCTATGGATATACTTTGAACATTTTTGGATGAGAGGACCAGAACTTTCAATGGTCAATATCATACTCTTATTATTCATCCCCTTCTACTCAGAAGGAAGTAATTTGGATATCTGGAATTGCTCATGCAGGTTGTGTTCCTCAAGTTTTTGAGTGCAAGGAGCTAGTTTCCTACTTCGTTGAGATGTATATACCAATTCAATAGATGATTCAACTCCAATATCATTCTCCCATCTCTCTTTTGCCTCAAGTGTTCTGTAAAATGCTTAAACTCCCATAGCCAACACTCACCTTCAAAGGTGAAGATTGCAGGGACTTATTGAAAAAACATGACAACTGTCTAGATCTCTTACCTGAATTTTTGGAGAATCATGCAGCCATCCATGAAGATATTACTAGATTGCAGGTTAGTTTGTTCAAAAACCCATTTCGGGAAATTGCCTGGTTATTTACTAGAGTTACGAGCCAAGAAAATACTACCAACATTTCTGGTATGATTCTTTACATATTATATTTTACTGTCAAGTAGCAGGCGATTTTTTATTGAGGGAAGTTGATTTCCATTGAAATATCTTCCCAATTGTCTCAGTATAAAAAGGATAAGAAATTATATATGTCTTCTTATTTGGTTTCCGCAATAGCGCATTGATGTCAGTTTCCTAAATTGTCTATATGCAATAAGGTGAATTGTGAATTTGACCCTGTGACCTTTTGGTACTAAGAATTATGGAGGAACAAATCTTCCCTTCATTTTTATGAGGTTTTCAACAACTTTGTCTCATTTTTTAAAGAGTTGTTGTTTGGAAGAGATATCCAAAGAATATCCTCTCATGCTAGTAAATTCCTATATAGAAAGGGGACTTTGGAGCAAAAGGAGAATTAAAATGTCATAAGGATTTTCGGTTACAAAGAAAAATCCTTCCTTTATTCCATGCCATATATCCAACAGAATGTTTGTTACCAAAGTTACAAGGAAATATAACTTTTGGCTGCACTTTTTACATGAAAAAAGAAAAAGTCAATTCATTCCTTTTCCATGGAAATTTGGGGATTTTGTATTCAGAAGTATGAACAAAATTGATGAATTTGCAAACCACTTCCACAACTTGAATCTCAAGTATGATGAAAATATCAGAGGGTTTGACCCTAACATAATCTTTGTGGAACATATGTTAACATTGTATTTTAGAAATTCATTTATCCACACTATTCTAGGAAAAGAAGAAGACAATCACCTGGGAAATCCTACCCACACTATTGGCAACTTAGAGACGGTGCTTAGTACAAATGAATTGTAAAAACATAGAGGAAAAGGTCTGAGCGAGAAGAGTGCTCAGTCCCCAACTATTAATACTAAGACTACAACACCTCGGAGCAATGCTCCAGCATTTCACCCATCTAAAAAAGTAATAAACAGTAGTTCAGGCAGAGGAGGAGACAAGAACCCCCCTTTAGGAAAAATTGAAAGCTCACATAAAATTCCCCTAAGGAAGAAGAGAAAAAATATTATACAAGAGGAAGAAGAGAATCGTCGATAGTGACATCAATAGATTCTCCCTCGAAGATATGGAGCTTGAGGATGACATTGAGACACTACTACATAATGAAAAAATTGCGACGAAAGTACTCTTTC
>ML814090.1:100872-121235 GCA_009831015.1 Picea engelmannii | reverse complement strand
TAAGCAAGATGTCTAGGTACGAAGGAGTGAACTATTATGCACTTAACATAATCAAATTTACGCTGTCAACAAAATATGTGTTGTCCATTAATATAATATAAGTGAACTACCATAAGCACTTAACATACTCTAATTTTTGGAACAACATCTTGATCGCTGTCTACTATCAATAAGATTCATAACATAAGACCCATATGAACCATACATATCGTTGGGTAAGTAAATATGGATGAAATATGGATGACACTACTGTGAAAAACATTGCTGAGTGAACAACCTTTACAGTGCGAATAAATATCGCTGTGGATGTCTTCCATAAATAGGGATGAAATTAACATGCGAATAAACCCTTATGGTGTGATTAAAAAGGATGAAATTACTGTGTGAATAACCTTCGCGGTGGGGATTAAATTGGCATGAATATTACTGTGTGAATAATAAGGATGAAAATACTGTGTGGATAAACCTTCACGGTGTGGATTAAAGGATGGAAACACAGCCTAAATGTATGCTGCCTAGCATACATTGCTGAGTGAAAATGTGAGTTCATTGCTGAGCAAAATTCTAGCATTTTAAAAGGATATTCTGTCTAAGTTATCGCTGTCCAGTAAATGAAGGCTATTAAATATTTTGTTGAGCGAAATTCTAGAAAATGAAGGATAAAAATAAATTGCTGTGTAAGCCTCATTAAAACACAAGAAGTAGGTAAGGAAACACTGAGTAAATATAAAGCTGTTGAGTTACATTCAAGGGAGAAATTACACTCCATAAACACACAACAATAACTATCATAAAATCACTAGATGAAATCACTGTCATGCACAACAAAAAGAAATTTAATTGCTGTCCAATAGATCTACACAGACATGAAAACGCCGTCCTTCAATTTCCCTGTCAATAGTCAATGAAATCGCTGGTGTATAAAATGTATCACTGGTATAAATTAAACACAAAAATCCCTCTGTAAATTAACATAACTATAGATAACTATGATTCAAGAATATCGCTGGCATAGAGCATTATAAAATCACTGTGCATATAATTGTCAACAATATGGAAATGCAGGCATATATATCTATTGAAACATAGACCTATATATGGAAACACAGTCCAGGAAAACATATTGAAACACATGTATATATTATTTGGATATCCATCACTATCCTTCAACTGAACCAATATAAAATTTTGCTATTTAAACTGGAATAAGTATAATAATTCGTTGTCCTTAAATGATACAATTATAATAACTTCGCTATCCTTTAATACATATCAAAACACCATCATACAATTAAGTTTCACTGTCATAAACGTAGTCATACCATTATGCTCACAATAATTAAATAATTCACTGTAAACATTAATAAATTGCTGTCAACTGCTATTCTAATGCGATCAAATGTAGTGGTAATGGCTGGATGTATTCATGGTGTCCGGACTGGGTATTTCACCCATAATTCGTGGTGAATTTTTTTTTCATATGCCAAGATCGTGGTGCAATAATGATATGATTTTGTTTTCTAAAATATACGATATGATAGAAATCACATTGATAAGGTTGTAAACAAAAGCATTGATAGAAATCGTTGTTCTAAAAATTATATTTCAGGGAAGCAATGTTTTAACAATGCAGAGAATTAACTATCATTGTTGCAACATTATTAGAGATATCCATTAAATATTCAAACAACTCATTAGATATCTATTATCTAGATATCCATTAGATATCACAATGTTACTATTGCAACATATATCGTCTATATCGCAAATAAATAAATAAGAGAATTACCAATCCTCAATGCTGGAATCATCAAAACTCAGATATTTTCCATTTACAATGTTGGGTAAATCGTGGAGTAAAGGCTATGCCTTATGCCAATAATCAAGGAGTAAAAGCGGTGTAGGAAACCAAGAAAATTCATGGAGTAAATTTGTCTATAAAATGATAAATGCTGAGAAAATTTGGGGAGGACGTAGAGATTTTCATAAAGGAAACACAGAGATTAGATGTCAATCAATCATAGACGAATCAATCAATGCAGAGCTACTCAAACAAAAAGATGCAAGGATAAATCATTCCATAATAATTCAATCAAAACGCAAGGATGCTCATTCTCAGAAATGCAAGGATCTGAGATTGATCATAAGAGAAAAACACAGAGATAACTCAGTGATAGATAGTTGGGTAGAATTTATCCTTCACTCATCATCCATGCACAGGAAAAAAGGACATTTGAATCTATAGGTCTTTAAACACCGAAGTGACGACCGTTAATTCGGCTCTTGGCCGACTGCTCATGCATGGACTGATGACCTAGGGATAAGGGTGGAAGGTAAAGCACAATATTTCATAATAATCAATAAAACACACACAGATAAGTTATTGAAATCAAAAGTTGGGTTCGCCAAGGGAAATCCATTCAGAAAACAACAAGCAAGGGGATTACAATACCGTAGGAAAGTAGGTGCAAGACAACACATGGAAAGGAAATCTTAAACTGAGTACAGAGAAATAAAATGTATAAATTTAATTTCATTGCAAGCAACAATTTAAATCGGCGTACCTTAGACAAATGCAACTACTCAGTAGTTTCTATCTCGCACGCGCTCCGTTCAGCTTTTGCTTGCCGACCGATGTGACCTCACTAGTACGTCCCAACCAACGCTAGGGGTACTCTTCTTCCCCCTGAGTCGCCTGAGATGCAAAGGGGCCACACACACTATACCAGAGAACATCTAGCACCCAAATCACCTCGCAAGGTCAAGCTACCACTCGTTACCTGAGCTGGGTATCCCAACTCCCACAAGATAAGTTTAGTCAAGACAAAAATTCAACAGCGTAATGTTACACATAAAGATGAGATCCATACTCCTCCTCCTCCATCCTTTTTATAGATTTTTTAAGTGATTTCTTTCGCAAATTCTCATTTAATTTCTTTTTCATTAATTTAATCAGAAAAAACCTCCCCTGTACACATGTCACCCATCCCCCTAGTTGCACCAGAAAATTAATTTCATTAATTATTTAATTATTCCTATTTACCTCACCCACCTAAAAGAATTCCTAAAAATGCTCCTTGGTGTCCCCATATTCCCTTACACATCTTAAATTACTTACGCCTTTACTAAATTCCTAGTTGAGTTCATAATTAGAAATTTCTTAAAGGGAAGATTCCTTACTAAGTTAGACCTTCAACTTTTTCCTTACGTTTCCCTTTTTTTTATGTTTTCCCTTTTTCCTTTAATTTCCTATTTCTTTTAAGTTTCCCTCTTTTCCCTTTTTAACTAAAACTCAAATTAACAAGTGTAGAAAAACAACCATTTACCCCTTTTTCTTTTTAATTAAAAATTAAATTAGCACATGTAGATAAAACATTCATTTCCCTTTTAAATTTTTAATTCCCCCATTGTAATTTGATTTTAATAATTTAATTGAATTTCTTACCCCGTTCTTGTTACATGGTTAATTATGATTATTATTTTTTTGACCACATGTGTTACTTAGACCTAGATTTTAATTTCACTAGGCTGGGCAACATTTTTATTAGGAAAATTATTTTTAAATCTTACTTATCACATCATTCATTTTAAAGCTGACTAGGTTTATTCACTTACCCGTTGAAATCACGATGTGCCCTTCAGGACACACTAGGTGCTCCAAGGGTGCCACTCGACTTTTTCTGTTTTCCTTGCGTGACGTGCCCTTCAGGACGCACTAGGTGATCCAAGGGTGCCACTTACCTCCTTCCATTTTCCTTGCGCGACGTGCTTTTCAAGATGCACTACTTGCTCCAAGGGTGCCACTTTCCTCTTTCCATTTTCCTTGCGCGACGTGCCCTTCAGGACACACTACATGCTCCAAGGGTGCCACTCACCTCTTTCTATTTTCCTTGCGCGACGTGCCCTTCTGGACGCACTACGTGCTCCAAGGGTGCCACTCGCCTCTTGACTGACTTGGTAGACATAAAAAACCCTGGAGTCAATACTCCACCAGGTGATCTTTTGGGAGACTAAGGGCCTCTAAGGAATAAGGCCACTGCCTTATTGTGTGCCCCTTATAATCATCGTGAGAGACTGTCATAGTTTTCCCTCACAACATCGTGGGTCTTCTCAAACTAGGTAATCGTTAACCTACAGTTTGAGTCACGACGAGAGTGCTAGTAGGCTGTGGCAGGGCTACTATCCACACCTCTCCCTCAAGTCTCTGGTTGTCCTGCGTGACCCCTCTACTCCACATGTGAGTCTGGTCGGCAAGCTATCGTAAGCTTGCATCCATCAATGAATCATGTCAGCAACAATAATTAATCGTCATAACATCTAATCATATGTACATGTGTCACATAAATAACATTCAAACCCAATAGTCCACTCCCTGACTCAATCCAGAGTCCAAGGGTTTTCATCGATGCCTCTGTATCCTCAATGTCCAAAGTCCTGCACACTCAGGAGAACCTAGTCAATAGCACCTGTCTATGTGAATGCAAAAAAATAACATATCGTCAATCCATAATGTCTCATAATCATAATCGAATGACCGATAGTATAATAATCCGGATCACTTGCAAGCAAGTGTCCTCAAGGATAAGTTCACTCAGTGAGCGCAAGAGTGGGATGTTACATGCCCCACATTTTCACACAAAAAATAATACCCATCCTAATAATGTATAGATCAATAGCCAAAGAAACAAAAACAAAATTCTATGCTGAGTATCATAACTATTACACATTGGCCCCTCGTGGTCCCCTAGCAACAATACCATCTTTGGGTCCCTTCTATAGTCCACCCTCATGTATGGAACTCAAATACCATTTGTGGCATATCTCACCATCACTCAAAGAAATATAGGTTGAATCAATTGCCTACCTGCCCATCTATTATGTGGGCCATCGTCCCCCCCATTGTTGCATCCATGACTCAGTGGGCCCTCATGCTCGTACCGCCACATGTGGGCACAACAATACAACTCACTCATATAAAAAGAAACAAAGGAGGGATTCAAAACTAAGTTCTCTCTCCCTGGGGTGAAGTAGGCGTGTATCAACTACACAAACATCACCTCCCAAAGAAGAGAGGCATAAGAAAAGTGGCACCCATGCACCACCTGCTGCATGACCAAAAACTGGCTACTGATGATCCTCTAGGTTCCCAAGGATACGTAGATATGCACCACCTTATCCATCACCACCCACATTTCCAATCATAGATTGATGCATTATCTATTGATCCTCCCTCCTTTCCCTCTGGGACAATGCAACATTGGGCCACTAGATATTCCAAAGTCATAGCACCATCCATGTGGGGCCTCAACTTACCCCTCATCCCATTAATTGTGAGTTGAGTAAAAAAATAAATATATTTGTAGTGCTCAACTCCAACATATAACCCTGCAAAAATGACACTCATCAGGTCACCACATCTGGTTCAATTCTTGAAGTAGCCTCACATTTGAGCATAGGAGGGGGAACTCAAAATACTTGAGCATGCCATATGTGGCTAGCTCATGTTAGACTGTTGGGTGGGATCCCACCTCCCAATGTAGCTTTTCTTAGTATCTCTCACACTAACGGACTAGCATGGCTCTTTGCTACTCCAATCTCAACACCTACAAACGAAAAAGATACATTTTGGTTAGTTCTCATGGGTATTGGTAAAAAATTCATGCTAGTTGCATGATTGTCTCTCACACATTCACACGAGAGGTCTACGTGACTATTTACAAAATAATCACAAGTATCTCATGAGTTTCCATGTGCATAGTTCCATGAATCACTCATGTGATTTTCCTCTCATCAATTCTCATGACTATAGAGTGAATGGTCACGGTATTTATCTACCTGATTGTTCAATAAATAATCATGAATATTACATGGTTGTCAAATAAATATTCATGAAGGAATCCTACATGGGGAAATGCTAGAGTAGCTATGAAAACTATGTGACATAACCCTCTTACTCACATGCAACCACTCTTGTAAAAAAAATTGAGGGTTTTCAATGCGAGTTTCATGGCCCCCGATTTTTATGGTCTACACAACTCATTCTCATGGTCCAAACTTTTCATACTTGTGAGGTGTACAATTTTCCAATGAACAATCATAGGTGTTGCACAATTGTTCATTTGAAATCCATGCAGCCCTACGAAAAACCTCATGGCCTTCCATACAATCCCAACAAGCCTTAATTCACAAAGTTAAATGGACAAAAACAAAGGTGAGGATGTTTTCTCTTACTTGGAGATCGTGGAACAAAAATCCATCAGATAGTGTATGTGCAACGATCACATGAAACTTTGGGAATTTGGTGGCTTAAGTCAATTTGTCTAGTAAAAATGACTCGAAATTGTGGGCCCCACTCTATTGATATGAGCCTTTCACAAATTTCTCGAGGTCCATTCAAGATTTCAGAGGATCCATTTTTTGTGCCATTCACATTGTTGGCATTCTGGAGTCATCACCCTTTGATGGAATGTGATATGTTTCCCCTCATCCAAAATTTTAGCTAGGGGTCATTTTCCCCTATTGAAGTTCAATAGACAATTATGTGAGATGACTAGCCCCATTTCTTAAACCATTTGTGTCAATCAAATTATATGTATAATTCATGTTACATTTTATTATCAATTTGGGGGCGTAATCTTGTGATATGAAAACACAGTCTGTGCAGGATTAGGTCCTATTCTAAAACCTATACTAACTCATGCGATAATGAAACAACTTCAGAACAAAATAAGAACTAGTCTTCTCAATCTAAGGCTTCCAAGACTTCCATAGGTAGAAAAACAAGTTGTGATATCTCATGCCTCAAGTGGCTCTCACAATAATACTTTGTTCACTTGTGGAGTTTGATGATTGAGGAAGAATTCTAAAATTCTCGCGTCAAATAAAAGACTCTTTATGTAAATAAAATGGAAAACAACTTGATCAAGTTTAGCTAGCTCATTAACATCTACTGGGGTCTCTATGGGTATAAAAACAAGCTATACTATATCTATTCAACTTTTGTGGTTGAAAGAGGCTTGTAGCAATACTCTGCAAACCACTCCAATCCTTGCTATGAGGAAAGTTTATACTTGGTTAGAATAAAAACTTAATCAAATGAAATACTTACTCCATTAATTCCTGTAACTAACAATTTAAAGAGAAAACATTAATGAAATAAATGCAGAATTGTTTCCCTTGAGGCTTGGTGGCCTCTTAAATCAAATACCCTTAAGATTGTTTTTTTTTTTGTAAACATTCAGGTCACCAATTCTTTGTAATGTTAATTACTTTTTTTTCATAGGGACTTCGTTCCTAATCCTTAAGGTTTGATCAATTTGAGGGGGTTCTCTAAGAGAGTTCCGTCCTGCAAATCAAATATGCTACACAACAAACTGTCATAAAACACATAGTAATAAAAGTATAACAAACTGCTATAGAACACACACTATTAAATGATAACAAGAATTAAATGAAAAAAATAAAGAAAGAAGAAATAAAAGGGTGTAGCTTTACTTCTATGCCAAGGGGCCCCTTCATCTTCCATAAGTAAGCTATGTTAAAACTCAAATGTTAAGGAACTTCTGAACACACTACCATTCAGGAAAATATTGCTTGTTTTATTTGCGGAACATAGTTCTTGTGATTACAATGTCTTTTCCAACATTACATTCATTTAATTTACCAACTATGGTGATTTCTATTTATTTATATTATTTACAAGATCAAAGAAATTGATTTCTAACATATAACATCGAATCCCTCAAATTTTCCTTCCATAGTATGAATAAAAACATAGATTACTCATATACATGTCAAATGATATCATATTTTTGTTCTTGATCAATCAATTGGATTTTCCAAATCACAATTGATGTGTTGGAGCTGATTGGAGTGCACCCATCCCCGAAATCTATGATTTTAACCACGATTTTATGCAGAATTTGCTCAACCATCACCTTATTTGGAATTACTCCTGATCTGATTTGCATTGAAGATTCTTAATTGAGAGTTTGAATGAAAATTTGACCATGAGTTGGAGAAAGCTAAAATCATCCTAGGTTTGAAATAAGCAACATGAAACTATATTGATAGGTCTAGGAGAAAAACCCACATCGTGGAATTTCTTTTGGAGCTGGGTAAGTATGCCAATCATGGAGGTGATTACCAGAATTTGAATGTTGGTTACAAGAATTTAACTTCACAAACATCATCAACAAACCAACTTATAATTCTGATATATTCATTAAAAATGAAGGAAATACATGATAATTAACCACTTCAATAGTTGTAAAATTGTCAAGGCTCATTCACGAAGGATTATGGTGAAAATGGTAGTAAATAGGTGAAAATATAGGGTAGAATGATCATAAAGGAAAAACTCTAGTGATGAAAAGGGTGTCAAATTGGCGATTCAAAAATTTGCACTAATGGATTCCCCCATGGGTTGCCTTGGTTTTAGCACCCCATCACATTTTTGGCATCTATCCTACTCTTCCCCTAATATTGGGAGTCTATATAGTTTGCATCTCGAAGAACAATCCTCATACTCCTTTCTCCTCATAATGCTAACTTGTACCCTTCAAGTACCCTTATTCAAACTAACATGTAGATACTTGTTGTAATATTTTAAGTTACACGGTATTCAATAAAGGAACTACATTGCAGAAATAACATCAAGCACACACACGATACACACAAGAGATATTTGGAAAGGTTAACCAACCGAGTTCATATTCCCTCTTTAAGAGTATTTATATAATAGAGAGATGGTTGGAGTGGTTGTACCCACTCCAACTAATAATTCATAAGGTTCTCTTTATCATGTCCTTTATTTCATATACATTCATATATTCACTCATGCTAATGTCTATTGTCTTAATGTATGATGAATTTTACAAGGGCCTAATATACCTCCCAATATCTCCCCCACCCTCAAAGTCTTACTTCATCTCGAAGCAACTATGAAACTACATCCTAGGTCTCTGATGCTTCTAAAGTATTCTTATCGTGTATCAACCATGCATATCAGTTTGCATAGGTAAAACATCTACACAAACCGCAATTTGTATTACATGTATACAAGGTTCTACTGTGACCTGTTACTCTTTAGCCTCCATCTTCATTCTGGTAGGTTCATGTGAAGTCAATGAGTCTCCAATGATTTTCTCCCACCCAAAAATGGTCCTCCCTATTTTTACACCATGGTGCCTTTGGGGTAGTGAGTGTCTCATACAGTCCTAATATTTCTCTTGCACAACACCCCATGATGGATTGACTTTCTTTGACCTACTGAGCATTTCTCTTCTTTCTAGCGTCTGAGGTCACAACCCAACGAATTTCTATGAAACTCTTATATCGGGAGGCTCAATTAGCTGAATAATTATTGCGTCATCATATTTTCCTTTAAGCTCTATATGTGGGTCATCTGATGTCTCTTTATTGAATGCCTTCTTTTCTTATCATTGTAGAGAGAATCTATGCTTTCTGCAAGTTAGTGCTCCATTCCTACTACTCAATGCTACAAAAATTCCTTGATTAATTCTCATCTTCAATGATGTGCTCAATTCCAATGCTCCAATGCCTACATTATCACTACTCAATCAATTTTGTTTTCTTAGTTGAACTCCTTTCTATGTTTCTTAGTCTAGATCTCATCTAGGTCAATAATGGATAATGTTTTTGTGTCTTTGTTAACTCTTCAAACTCCATGGAAGATGCTCTGCTAATGTTAATAATGGGTGTTCTCTAATGGATTATTTATACTTTGAGTTATGTGGTAATGAACCAGAGTCTGAAATTTAGATTTACATGAAGGATGAATTTGACTACGACTCAAATAAAGGTCTACATGATCATGACTTGGATTTATTTTTATGACTATATAACTTTGAGTAAAATTCAATTATACAAAAAATATTTTTGTTGGTATAAGGATTTCACAGACTCAACTAAGTGATGTCGATCGAATATCAACTACTTTCAGCAATGAACTGATCTCATAGCCTAGGAAATGACTTACATTACAAAATCGGGAGGGGATCTCCTGCATTAAAGACTCAAATTTAACCCCCCCTTTCTCTTGACTCCACTTTCAACTAAGATTTCACAATGAATTATGCCTCAATCAACTAATAGTCGATCAACTCAATTGAGAACACAAATTTTCATTTTTTCAATTAGACTAGCTTTTGACTCAATTATAGACTCAACCAGACTATCATTCATGTAACTTATACATATTTCCATGACTTTAATTTTCACTTGATGATATTTCAAACTGTATAATAATATTATAAGATACTTCAACCAACTCACAATAATCAAAGCTTAGTGTGCATGGTCTAATTTGAATAGCAATCAAACACTATGTAATAAGGCACAATGCACTAGCTTTTGAGTCATCCCTTTAATTGACTAACACTGGATGTCGACTGCTCCATAACTTGGTTGATTCTCCATTGATGTCAACTACTCTAGTAGGTTGGTTGATACTAATTCATTCCATGGACAATCGACTCACTCCATATAATTGATTTGTTACTTGATCCACATGCGCATGCTTTATAGTAATTAGTCGATATCAATAGGTACATAAACAACTCTATCAATAAATATTTCTTGGGAAGTCATTTCACAATACACTCAGTTAACTCGTGGATTGTTGTGCAATTAGTCTTTTTTTCAAGGCTCTAAAGTATCACTAGTCAACCATATTGATCGGTCGACCAAGTCTTCTTATCACAAGATTTTTCCATATTGGTTAGAATTGTCGAGAGTCTAATTGAACAATCATTTTTCTTAAATGAATCTATAAACTTTGTGCCTGTGCATCCTCTGTTGGGTGAGGAAATTATTTCTTTTGGTCTAGATGGCCTGAATGCATCAGATCTGGATCTAAAATATCTTCACGAAATTTTGTTGCTATGAACTTTATACGATCATCATTATTGAGTCTGTCAAGTTGATTCAGTAACTCAAGCATAGTGCGTTGCATATGGAACAAGATTGCCTTCATCTCCAATGATCATCTTGACTAATTGTGGACCAACAAGTTAGCATCCATTGCACTAATTGAATTCATGAGCCGTCATAATCAACAATGTAGGATCATATGTATACAAGATGTAGAAGATTTCAATATGTAGTATTAATGGGTGTAGTCGAAAATGGATATATATATATTTCGTCAATCAACGCAACAACTTGAAAATGGATTTGCACTGTTTGGATAATTCTCCATGGGTTTCCTTGTACACTTTTATAATTATAAATTTGGTGTGTTGATAAATATAATCTCCAACAATTCATGAGTATTTGGACACAAACTAGCTCGACTACCCTAGTATTTCCACCAATTTTGTACCTCTTGACGATATTCATTTAGGTCTTCTCAAGAAATAATGTTTAATTGATTTCATAGTCATGACATGTAGGAGTATGTTTAATTGATTTCATAGTCATGATGTGTAGGATATTTATGGGCTAGAATTGTTTCATGCATATTGAAGAAAAACATAATCTTGGACTAGTTTGAATAGAGGAGTATGTGACATCAGCCACCATGAGAATCAATGAGAAATCATTCCCACTTGTAGGTCTTCTTGATCTCACCATTTCTTTCAAGTTCAAACCACCTTTATTCATTGCTTTCACCTAAACCAAATGAAGGAGGGAACAATTCCAATGTTATAATCTTCTAGATTACACAAATGCATTCAAGATGGGACAATCATGACTTATGTGGTCTTCTTTAAGGAAAATAAAGCAAGATTTTCTTAGGTCTTCCTCGACCACATCCTCCATGTCCATAATGACCTCGATAACCTCCTTAATATGCCCCTCTTCCTTGATATCCACCTCCCCTACCTCGTTTTCCTTGGTTATTAATTGTGGCTTGAGTATGATAGATAGTATGATATTTTGGTTTAGTTTGACCATTATGTTGACATTCTATTATATTGTGGTTTGAATATTCACATATAGCACACCATTTAGGATTTGTGTTCTTCAAATTATTTGGACAATATTTTATAGTGTGTTTAGTGATGATTTGACAGATTTCATAATAGTATTCAGTCTGGACCCATCTGACATCTGGTTCTCTTTCATTCATGTTAGGGTACTTGTATTAGTCCTTAGTGTGTCCTTCATTCATACATAATGTGCACCATAGATCACTTGTTTGAAAGGAAATATCCCACAATGATTTCTGCACATCTCTTATTTTTCTTTGACTTTTTTATCCGTGGATGGTGTAGTCCAGGTCATCATCAGACTCAATTTGTTGATCTTTTTTGAGGGAATCTTCACATGATTGAATTTCATAAATCCTTAATGGTTCCCTAAAATTTTGAAATAATCCTACCACAAACCACTATAATAGAAATTCTTTGTCGATTGTATATATTACCATATGGATTCTCTTTCCATCTGCTTAATTTATTTCAGATTGCAAAACCAAGTGTTTCCTATCTCGTGTTTTGAAGAATGATAATAAATTACTCTTTATTTCTATCTTCATTCTTGTTTGGTTAACTGCTAAGTTCATGAACCATGTGATGGATCTTTTTCTCAGGGCGGCCCTAAAAAACTGTGCCATATTCTTTATTTTTTCTATGATTTCTATGGTGTCCTAATTTTTTTTGCATATGAACCAATGTCTCTTAGGGTCCTCATCCCCTTCATATAGAAGTAGGTGATGATTTAACTTTTTTTTTTGAAAGGGGGTTTTGAATTCGATTAGAGGTTTGTTAATGGGATCAATTGTATTGATTGTTCAAATGATTTCATCAACTACTTATTTATTTTTCCTTCAACTAATATTGTTTTGATTGGTTGTGGTACTATCTTTGTATGATAGGCTTGATCTATATAATCAAAAAATCTTCTTATTTCTGGTCAAGTCTCTTCACCAGAACCCTCACTTGATATTGCTTGTTCTTCTTTATTTATTAAATCTATTAGGGGGGGTACAACCATGAGATCCTTAGTGCATATGGGTATATCATTTTCACCCTCTTCAGTCACAATGTTTGCCTAGTTTTCTTTGGTCTAGGGAATTTGAATCTAGAGTCTATTAGTGACTCTTCCTTTCTCATATAGTTGAGTCCACATTGAATAAAGACTAGATTCTATATGTAGGTTGTGGTAGATGATTTCTACAATAGCGGGACTTGCTCGATTAGAGTCTAAAAATGTATGATCCATGAGTCCTAAATCATCAATGTCCATATTTCCACTATTATATACTAGTCCAAGGGTTCTAATTCTAGCCTCTAAAAACTAATTCCGTTCATCTAACTCAGGAATCATCAAGGATAATTCCACTATTGTATCTAGTTGATCAACATCAAACTTATATAGGGTCAACACTTTAGTGACTCATTTCTCTTGAGAATATCTTTCTCTTTTGGATCAACGAGGGTCTATAACATCACATATTTCTACCCTTATTTGTCTTTTGTCCCATTCAATTCTTTGAAGGTCGACCATGGGATTATGATATTGCATTCTTCTTGTAGTCCTTTTCTTTATTTACTCATCCAATGCATATTCCCTTTTTTTTTTGGTAAATTTCCCCCCTTTTCTTGGAATCCTTAGGATGCCTTCTTCAATGTAGGCCGAATAGGGTTTTACTCCAATTAAGGCATATCATGATCAATTACCCCCTCATCATTGACCCCAGGGTTTACTCTCGATTGAAAATGATAGTACTGGAAATCATGTTCATGTTTTCATAAAGTATTCCCACATTTCTTGGTTATTCTTACAGTCAAAGTTCAAAAAGTGCTTCCACTCCTCTTTTTTTTATTCTAGTAAGAGTTAATTAAGGTTCTTAGGGGAGGTATTGCTTCAACAAAGTGACTGACACCCTTATCAGTTAGGAAATTGTGTATAAATGTCGGTACTATGTAAAGGAAAATGTCATGAAGGTCACTATAGAATCATCTTTTAACTTCGTCCAAGGATGCACGCTCTTCTACTACTTCTTCTTCATAAAAGTCTTCTACAATTTGTTCAACCTAATCATAGAGATTGGTTCATCCATGATTAATTAGATTCTATAGAAAATTTTCATGTTTTGTAATATTATTCATGTGTAGCTCGATCAATATATTTGTTTATTTCTTCTGGTATTTCCTTTAAGATTTTTTTTTGTGTTTTGATGAAAAAATGTGCCCTTACCTATGCAAGAGCCATTTGATTCCTCCTGGCATAGTTTTTCAAATATTTGTCTAATTTCCTCTGCCACCACTCATGAATCTCCTCTAAACTTAGCATATATGCATGCATTCAACTATTGTATAGTTTCGGTTCATTTACTATCGACAACATAACCAATGTTGTAATCTAAGGGATTACACATAGAACTTACCAATAGTGCATATACAAAACATAATATATAGAAGCACTTTGCAAGTAATATACAAGAATGAATATATGGAAGGAGGAAGAGGATAAAGTAGCAGTGGAACCATCAATAGGTAATCTTTTATTATAATAGATCAAGAACCACTAGTTACATCATATGATCACATCTATTTATACATTGATAATAGTGGAAGGTAGTTATAACTTCTCTAACTACCTCGATCAATCAACCAACTTGACTTACTCAGTTAGATTTTCTCTACAATTTACTAATATATTACATTTGGTCGACTAACTAGCCTAGTCAACTAGTAAACTAGGCCCTCCAACAATACTCACTCTCTATATGTTTGATTTCCTAGTCTACCCCCCCCCCCAAACATACCTTTAGAGCCTCTCCTCCCAACTTAGTATACAAGTTCACCTAGTTTCACATGCATTTATTTATTACTGGCTAGTAGCACTCCACCCTCACATGTGCCTTGGTTTTAGCACCAAATCACATTTTTGGCACCCATGCTGCTCTAACCCTAAGATTGAGAGTCTATATAGTTTGCATATTAGATAAAAGGCCTCATACTCCTTTCTCCTCATAATGCTAACCCATACCCTAAAACTCTTGATAGTTCACAATTTTATGATTGGTTATGCTCAATGCTTCATTGCATTTCATTGGGCTCTCATCTCCCCCAAGAGTAGTAGACCATCTACATCCCACTTCATCACTCATTTATCCCCCAAGGAGACCCACCCTAGGGGCCCCATCCTAGTTCACTTTCATTTCTCTAGTCACATATGATAGATTTGCTTGGTCTCATTTTTAGGGCACCGATCTTCTTATTTGTAACACATCTACATTCTTTTATTCATTATTAGTAAAACACACAAAAAAACTTTAAAAAACCAAAAAAAGTGAAACATCAACACATACCATATCATCTGATGACGTCTCTTTCACACCCAATGATAGTCCTTGTCACCCTTGGTTGGAGCATTTTCATTGAGTCACCCATGCCCATAATGATTCCAGTTGTCTACAACACCTCCCATATCCTAATACCCATCATTATGATTCCCATAGTTTCTATCAAAAGCTATCTATGCATTGTATCCACTCACCCTCAATACTAGTTTGAAAATACACTCAACACATCTGATTTCCCCTCAACATTAGGTAATTTTATGTCTGGTTGGTTTTGACTACCACCCCCATCAACTGTCTTTTATGATCCTCCCAAGGGAAGTTCTTAAGTCTCATTCTCATTGGCCAAAACTCCATCAACATTATCAAAATCCTCTTCCATTATATTTTGGTACTCAAATTGTCCTTGGTTTATCTCAAGGGACATACCATCCCTCACTCTTTCATATTCACTCTTATTTACATTAATTCATGTTTTCCAAGAGTATTGTTGTATCTCGGTTCCCATTTCCATTGTTTATGGTGAGCTTTGGACTCGACAAAGAGAGTCATCATTTCTGTCTACTTTAGTCCCCCCCCTAATGTTTGACATCATATCATTATCACAACAGGGTGGGTAATACAATAATGGTAGTTATAGCTTTCAATTCCAATTGAAGACCCCTAGGATTGTATGGATATAAATTCCTTTAAGTAGGATCTCTTTTCACATTTTGATGTGGACCTACCAGGTCCAATTCCCACAAAACATAGTTCTTAGGAAAATTCTGTTAGCAACTTTTGGCAGTCACTGCCCTCGGATCAAATCCTTCAATCGGCCCAGAGTCCTTAAATCTGTGCTTTGCACCATTACCAGATTGATTTCGGATAGAACGCTTCCTTTGTCTCACCACTAAGCCCCTTTCCCCACATGACAAAGTGCTAAATCCTCAACAAGACCATGGGAAATCAACAGTGGGTTAATCATACTATAAAAGTGACGAATGATAGGTTATCCGAGTTAAGTACTCCGATGAATCAGAGTTAATTTCTTTGATGGGTTAGATTTAAAAATTTCAATGGGATCAGAGTGATCCACTGTGATGAGGGTCCAATCTATAGTCGATCGTGACCGTTTATTCTCCTCTCCTATGGACACTTATAACATCATCATTAGAATGTTGGCGTCGGGGTATTGGAGGGACCTAATATGACAAGGGTCCAATTGTCGGGTTTGAAACAAAGGTTTTGTTAGATTCGAGATGTGACAGGGACTCCGATAAACTGTGGGTCCAATACAAATGGGTCCGACATGAAAACTCTGAATCAATAACAACTGTTGATATGGAAAGGCTTTGCTCCAGATCTAATCTCTATCATTGTGTTGTCTTCAACGAAATCACACAGGATTTGTAACAATGTGTTTCAATTGGTTTTCTCACACTATGAAATCAAACCTTGTCACTCACTCAAGGATAAGTTATGCACCGAATCAAATAACATAAACATAATGCACACAATTTATAATGTTTTCAATTTGAAACTAGAAGGAATAAAAAAATACAACAATGATGAGCCAGTTCCTTCTTGGTCTCTTAGAACTCTACACATTGCACTCACACTCACACTCTCCACTCTTTCTCACCTCTACTCAATACAAAATAATCAATATATCTTAGAGCTCTTGGGTAGCTCACAAACCAACACACCTTGAGCTATCTCAACAAACCTCTAAACTAAGGATCTATTCCTAAAACTTAGAAACACATTGACACCTACTCAAACCATAATATCTTCGATATATTCTAGACATATCCACATAACTATTACAAAAAAATTATAAAATTAAGGAAGCCAACTTAATTTGGTAAATTTTTTTGACCCTTGGGTCAATCTCGAAATTAACTAGTTGATGACCCTACATCAGAATCCCAAAGAACAAAATATTCATGGACTCCTGTCCATGAGGTCTTCAAATTTTTTTCCATTCTTTTGGATCTCTACAACAATCATCCAAGTTGCATCTTCTGTTGGAATATCCTTCCACTTGACTGAATACTCATAATAGTCCCGCTTCTTGGCTTTTTTGACAATTTCCCAATCAAGAAACTTCTCCATCTGCAACTATTTTGTTGTATGTAACTACTTCATCCATCAAAATTCCTCTCGATCATCCTCATCCTCGGCTTCATGTTCTTTGTAAGGGTATAAATCTACAACATTGAATATTGGTGAAATCCCACTATCAGGTGGTAATTCAATATCATAGGCATTAGCTGAAAACTTCCTCAAAATTTTATAGAGTCCTATATTCTTTAACTTCAATTTATTATATTCTTTTCTTTGGAATCTCTCTCTCCTCAAATGTGCCAAAACCTGATCTCCAACTTCAAAATTTACTTCTCTTTTCTTCGGGTCTTCTCTTTACTTGTACCTATGACTTCTATCCTATAATTTCCCCTTGATCCATTCATGCAACATCTGCATTGTTGTAGAAAAATCCTCTACATCAACACTCCTCATTTATTCTTTTCCCAGATCTCTAAGTTCAGAAATGCCTCTTGGGTGCATACCATAAATAATTTGAAATGGAATTTTCCTTGTACTTTTTTTAGGTGAGTCATTGTAAGGAAGCTGAGCTTGTGCAAGAACTTGATCCCATTGACTTCTATGTTTACTTACCAAACTCCTCAGTAAGTTTCCCAAGATTTTATTCACCACTTATGTATTCCCATCAATTTGTGGGTGATAGGATGAACTTAATGAAAGGTTTGTTCCAAGCTTCTTCCACAATGTCCTCTAGAAATTTCCAACAAATTTAGTGTCTCTATCTGAAACTATACTTCTGGAAAATCCATGCAATCTTACAATCTCTTTGAAAAACAAAGTTTCAATATGGGTTGCATCACTAGTCTTATAATAAGTTACAAAATGTTCCATCTTTGAGAATCTATCAACAATTACAAAGATTGAATCGCCCCCCCTATGAGTTTTAGGTAAACCCAAAACAAAATCTATGCTTATGGCATCCCATGGTCTACTTGGTATGGGAAATGGCTAATATAAACCTGTATTCTGCTGCTTCCCTTTAGCATACTGATAGAATCTACATATTTCTACAAACTTCTTAACATTATATATCATACCTAGCCAAAAATAAGAATAATTTCACTCAACATAAGTTTTGTCCTGTCCAAAGTGACTAGCCTATTGAAAATTCTTACTCCAACACCTAGGTAATTTATTATCTAGTAATTTCCTTACTGTAATTAGATTATCAGCTCACAAAAAAACAAACACACACTACTTAAATATTCAACTCAATATCATGCAACGAAAGAATAAACTAGGAAACCAAATCATGCACACATAAAAACCAACATTTTTGGGTAGATACCCCTTGAAAAAACCTCAGAGGGAAAAACGATGCTGAGAATGATTTTGTTATGCTAAAGTCAGGGCTCCTATAACAAGAATAATGTCCCATTGAGAGAAATACAATTGCAGACTAACCTAGAAAGGTTTGACTTGTTGTACGACCAGTTTTGCATGCTTTTCTAGGTATTCGCGACTTTCCGTTTTGTGACCAATGGATATCCAAGAATGTCTCCACTGTGACCCACATATGTATACGTAAAACCTATAAGGAAATTGTTGATTAAGGTTGGTTGTCATTGATGTCAACCCTTGAAGAAAGCCTCGTAGCACAAAGGTTTGGGTAATGGACCCAATATTGTTTGATGTAAATATGACTCATTATTGTTTTGTCATGGTTGATAAGAAGTAAATATGGATGAACTCTAAAGTGGTCCCCTTATGGTGAAATCCCTCATGGGAAGACGCTTTGTGGAGTAAGAGAACCCATGCTTAATTGTGGAATAATGAGATGAAGGAAAGTGAATTTGTCAGGGAAAATATCCTAGATGGATAGTTCTTGTCATTCCATTTCTGGTGGTATGTAGAACATCGCATAACTCCTCACGGTTTGAGAGTTATGGCCTTACGAAGTTGGAGGACCCTCATATGTCATCTAGAAGCCCCAAAAGGTCAAAGTAGTCAAAGTGGTTTAAGAGATTTTAAAAGGTAAATAATAAAGTGAAGTGATGAGTGTATTATAATTCAAGTGAATACAAAATAAATTATTTCAATAATACATTTAATGGAGAAATTAGAAGTGGACCCAACCCTAAAATAAGGAAAGTGGGCCAAGTGACCTAGAAGATGTTTTTAAGGAAGCTACTTCGAGAGTATAAATAAGAGGCAAGGCTCTCTCATTTGAATTACATTTGATCATATTGAATATCTATATGTGTCTGAGGTAATGAAGGATATCTAAACTGGAATTCTGAGTGAAGGTGAAGAAAAGAAGGCCGAAATGCAAATAAGGATAAATTTTTTTGATGGTGCTTTCTAAGGTATGTTATTTACAGGTCATCTCACCATTTTCGCTATAAATTTTTTTCTATAATGATTCAGACCATGAAATTGCTATGAAAGTGAGAAAACATATCCAAGTATGTGTGGTAAAAAATTCATCTTGTGGGTCGTTGTATTTTTGGAGTTACACTCCGTGGAAAATAGGGTTTGTGGCCAGTCCTGAAAATAGTCAAAATCAGGTGTTTCGGGTAAAAACATCATAACTTCTTCATAACAGATCCAAATTAAGTGATAAAAAATGTGTTGGTTAGGGTACTATATGTAGTATGCTGTATAATAGTTTCATAGAAATTCATCAAGCATTTTGTGTGGGTAACTCTCTACAAGGTCGCTCTCTAGAATAAGACAGAATTCAACAAGGTATGCCATTTTTGCTATAAATCCTTTTCTGAGAGGTTCCAAGTAGTGAAACTTGGAGGAATTGCATAAAACACATTGAAGAACATTTTTTATCAGTTTCATATCTTTATACATTACAGGTTCAAAGTTATGATTACTTCAAGTTAGGGTTGTTGACTAATCCAAAACTTGGCATGTGAGACTAAAGAAAAGTTTGATGAAAATGCTAGTCTCTTGTTTTTAAAGTCAAGGAAGGTTTGCAGGAATGTGATCATATACACCAGGTCTATTACAGAGCTACAAATCAGATTTGGATGATGAAATTGATGAGGGC
>ML814090.1:50126-100080 GCA_009831015.1 Picea engelmannii | reverse complement strand
TGCTTCCAATGAATGTAATTCTTCAAGACATATAATAAAAAGCATTCCGTGGTTTTCTCCTGATTTGGGTTTCCACGTAAAACACTGGTGAACTGTGTATGTGTGTGATTGTTTATTTCTTACTTCTCATTATTGGATAATAATTCTACATTGATATAACATTTGAAGAAAAAATATTATAATTACGCTATTACTGATTCACCCCCCCTCTCATTTATCCAACATAAATATTTGTACAATCCAACACACTCCTGTGGCTTCCTTCGACTAAAACCCACCTTCGTATGCCTCTGTTCTCTCTTCTCCTTGACCTGTATGATCTCTAGATGAAAGTCATTCTTCACCTATCCAAGATCTTGAAACACAATCCTTCATGATCCAATACTCTATGTGTCGATTCTCTCAACACAACTCCTACCAAGTGTCTTTCTCCTTCACCCTAGAATTTCTTTTATAATCATGAGTTACAATCTCTTTCTAATCTCAAAAGTGATCTACGATTGAGATTACTTCTCACACTCACTTGAGATTTAGATTACATGTTGCATGATAAGTACTTTTAGGACGTGTCTTAAATAACTCAATTAACTAATTACATAATTAATTAATAAAATCAATTTACTTTAATAATTCCTATAATTAAAGTAAATACAAGACTAGAAGGATTTGGAATATTTACACATGTCTAGACACATAGAACTGCGCTGAAATACATGTCTGATGCTACCACTAACATCGACACTCCCTCTTAGTGAATAAGGTATTCTACACCACTCCAAGTCTGTCTCTAAAGAATGCAAACTTCCCTTTCTCCAAGGGATTGGTCAGAATATTTGCAACCTGCTCATATGTGGAAATATACTGAAGCTTCACTGCTCCTTTTTGGATCCTATCCTGAATGAAGTGTTATCTGATCTCAATATGCTTAGACCTGTCATGGAATACTAGATTCTCATAGATTTTGATACAATTATGATTATTGCAGTATATCATTGTAGGATCCAACTCATGACCAAATAAGATTGTAATAAGTTTGCGAATCCAAATGGATTCACATATATCCTTACTCACTACCATGTACTCTGCCTCTGCTGAATTGAGTGCTACATAAGTTTTCTTCCTGCTGAACCAAGTAATCACTGCTGATCCCAAGATGAAGCAACACCCCTAGGTGTTCTTTCTATCTACTGCACTGCCTACCCAATCCAAGTCTATATATCCCTGCAACTCTTCTCCATCTCCTCCAAGATATCTCAATCCATACTCCACTGTACCTCTCAAGTACCTGAGCAATGATTTGCTACGATCCAATGCACATGTCTTGGATATACCATGAACTAACTCAAGGTGTTCACAACAAAACAAATATTAGGTTTGGTGTTGACCAAATACATCAAGGACCCTACCAGCCACTTGCATATCCTAGGATCCACCAAATTTGAACATGAAGTGTCAATCTTCTTCAAATTAGTAATCATAGGTGTAGCCATCAGTTTACAGTCCCCCATCATGAATCTCCTCAAGATATTTACTTCATACTTCCCTTTTCCAAGGAATATCTCTTCCGATACCTGCCATAAATCTAACCCCAATAAATAATGCATCAATCCAATGTCCTTCATCTCGAACTCACTAGCCAAATATTCTTTTCACCCTGCAATAAGCTCCTATGAACCTATGAGAAATAAATCATGAATGTAAAAAACCAAGATGAGAGGATATTCTCCCACAAGTATGAATTACAAGTTAGGATCAACCTCACTCTTGGTAAATCCCATACTCTACAAGTATCCATCGATCCTGGAATACAACGCCCTAGGTACTTGTATGAGTTGGTATAAGGATTTCTTAAGCCTACACACATGAGAATCCCTCCCATGTACCTCAAAGCCCCGAGGTTGCTCTATGTATACTTCCTCTTCAATGATCCCATTGAGGAACAATGTTTTCACATCTATCTGATGTATCCTCCACTTCATAACTGAAGCAATACAAATAACATATTGAATATAAGCATAACCAGTGACTCAAGCATATGTCTCCTCGTAGTCCACTCCCTCTTTTCGGGAGAAACCTCTCACCACAAACCTCGCCTTGAAATTCTCTATGCTACCATATACAACATGCTTGATATTGTAGAGCCACCTAGAAATCACAACTGACTTCCCCTCTGGTCTCGACACTATGTCCCAAACATCATTCCTCATAATAGAGATGTACTCCTCTACCATGGCATCCTACCATACCTCCTGATCTATTGCTTCCTCAAAAATAGAAGTCTCAACATCAATGTTGCTACTCATAAGTGCCATATAGTTTGGAAACTTATTCAGAGGCCTGCGCTCTTTGACCACACTCCTAGGAGCCTCACCAACATCCCTCAATGTCTATACTATCCACTTAGGTCTCCTGATAGGGTGTGAAGGGGATGACTCCTCCTCTCCACCTGAAGTTTGAACTACTGATTGATGCTCATCCTTTGAAGCCTTCTTCTCCTTGTCCTCTATCACTAGTGATGACTCATGAGTACTTCTAGATGATAATTTCTCCTCGAACTTCACATCTCTGATCACAGCTATCTTCCTCTATGCTGGAATGAAGATCCTATAATCCTTTGAGTTCTCACTGTACCCCACAAATATACCCTTCTGTCCTGAAGGATCCAACTTCATCCTCTTCTCCACTAACACATGGATGTAAAATGGACAATCAAATATCCTCAAATGTCCTATCTCTGGCTTCACCCCTGAGAATGCCTCCTCCTGAGTATTGTCGTCCAATATTCTGTGATGAATCTTTTTCTGCACATACACCTATGTATTACATGCCTCTGCCCACAAAAACATGGGAAACTCTTGATCATGTATCATATCCTTAGAAGAATCGATGATTATTTCTCTCCACAACCCCATTCCGCTGAGGGTTGTATGAGACTACCATCTCCCTCTTGATCCCTGCCTCCTTGCAGACATCCTTGAAGCCATTGGAGGTGTACTCTCCCCCATTATCTGACATCAATACCTTAATATTCACCCATGTATGGTTCTCTACCTAAGCCCTTAACTCTCTGAAATGATTGAAGAACTCATCCTTGGTCTTCATGAAGAAGATCCATGTTTTCCTGGAAAAATCATCAATTGACATCACATAATATGATGACCCTTGTAATGATGCTACTGACATCATCCCACTCATATATGGATGAATAAGATCCAAGATCCCCTTGGACCTACTCTTTCTTCTTGGAAAATCAACCTTGACATTATTTCCAAGTGCACACCCTCTGCACACTCCCTACTGCTCAATACTGAACTTTGGAAGACCTGTAACAATCTCCCTCATAATCGAAAATGCCCTGTAGTGTAGGTGTCCCAACCTCCCATGCGACAACTCACATAGGTTGTCACTATTGTGTACCAAATCCTGAACATGCTTACCCTGTAACCTATTTAAGGTTCCCTCTCTAACCCCAATGATCACTACGCTGTCTAGGCTAGTTTCTCTAGATGTATGGGTACCTGTCCTTTTTGAAAAGTGATGAAAAACCCCCTATCCTCCATAGTTGAGATTGAAAGAATTTTTTTCTTCAAACTTGGTATGTAAAACACATCATGAGCATATAACGAACCCCTAACTCAAGCTAGAACATAACTGTTCCCTCTACCTTCACTACATACCTCGCATCATCACCAAGATCCACATGAAACTTTGATTCCTTCTCCATCATACTGCTAAAAATATCCCATTCCTTTGTCATATGACAATATGAACCATTGTCCAAGAACCAAGCACTCCTTGATGTGGTGCTAGTAGAAAGACAAGAAATCATTGAGTAATCCTTCTCAAACTTTGCTTCAAACTCATCAAGTTGCATCTCTACTGATGTTGTTGTCTGCGTCTTTTCATTACCCTTCTTCTTCTCCAGACACTAAGATGAATAATGCCCATTCTTATGACATGATAAGCACTTGATTTTACTCAAGTCCTTCTTCTTCCCTGGCTGTGATGAGCCTCCATCACTGTTACCCTTCTTACTAGAAATATTTCCTTTTCCATTCCTTGTTTTACTGACAAGGGATAAGTTCTCTTCACTACCTCCCTGCTTGCTACCTTTAGACTCTTCTGAAGTCTCTTCCTGGATGAAATCATCCCAAAGTCTCTACCAATTTGGGATATTCTCCCAAGATCAAACTCCTTTGAAAAATGGTTCCCATGACTTGGGAAGACGATTCAATGCCACATTCACAAGATATGCATCCTCTGTTTTCTTCCCTATGTCTGCAAGTTGATCATGCACCTGTGTGATCCTCATGATATAGCTAGTAACATTATCTGATCTAGAAATATGAATCGCTCTGAGTTTATTCCTTAATACCATCTTCCTATTCATTTTCTTGCTCTGGAATAAACTTACCAAAGCATCAAACATCTCTTTGTCCATCTTCTTCTCGTTTAGGTGAGGGATTAGATGATCCTTCAAAAAATCTAGGAGGACTCTTTCTGCTTTAATATCCTTCTTGTTGTGAGCATATAAAGCTGTTGAATCTATCAATGGAGTAACTACTTTATCCACTAACTCCCAAAGGTAATACTCCTTCAAATCCAAAGTAACTTTTTATTTCCAAGATAGGAAGTTGGATGCTCCATCCAATCTATCTTCAACTCTCAACGATGCTGTTGCCATCCCTAAGATCTGATAAAATTCCCTGGAAATAACCTGCTGTTGGAAAAATACCCCTGTACTGATCTGGCTTCCCTTCAGAACATGTGCTATGATACCATATTGAAAATTCTTACTCTAGCACGTAGGTACTTTGTTATCTAGCAAGTTTCTTACTGCAATCAGATTAGCATCTCATGAAACAAAAATACACTACATAAATATTCAACTCAATATCATGCAGTGAAAGCATAAACTAGTAAACAAAATCATGCACACTTAAACACCAATATTTTTGGGTAGATACCCCTGGAAAAAACCTTGAAAGGAAAACCAATGTTGAGAATGATTTTATTATGCTAAAATCAGGGCTCCCGTAACAGGGATAATATCCCACTAAGAGAAATACAATTGTAGACTAACCTGGAGAGGTTTGACTTGCTATATGACTAATTTTGCATGCTTTTATAGGTATCCACAATTTTCCCTTTTGTGACCAGCAAATATCCATGACTGTATCCACTGTGACCCGCATATGTGTACAAAAAAATTGTATGAAAATCTCCGTACAATCCAATACACTCCTGTGGCTTATTCGAGTGAAACCCATCTGCATATGCCTTTGTTCTATCTTCTCCTTGACTTGTATGATCTCTAGATGAAAGTACTTCTTCACATATCCAAGATATTGAACAACATTTCTTCATGATTCAACACTCCGTGTGTCGACTCTCTCAACACAACTCTTGTGAAGTGTCTTTCTCCTTCACCGTATCCTTTCTTTTATAATCATGAGTTACAATCTAATTCTAATCTCAAAAGTGATCTACGGTTAAGATTACTTCTCACACTCACTTGAGATTTAGATTACATGCTGCATGCTAAGTACTTTTAGGATGTGTCTTAAATAACTCAATTAACTAATTACATAATTAATTAATAAAAACAATTTACTTTAATAATTCCTTTAACTAAAGTAAATTCAAGAGTAGAAGGATTTGAACGATTTCCACATGTCTAGACACATAGAATTGTGAGAAAATACCTGTCTAATGCTACCACTAACATCAACATAGCCAATCCTCCACTATGCTTCTTCTTCGACAAGTTATCCCTCAATGAGAATTTTGGAATGCATAATTGAATTCCTTTGAACAACAATACCTCCTGAATCATATACTCCATCTAAGGACTTCTATATCCAATCACTAGGTTCTCACATGCTTCATAGTATTCCTTGAATTCCAAGTCTGCTTTGTACATTTCTTTGAGATGTTGAAATCCCAAAGTACTCACTTGGAATTCCTGCAAAACTAAACACCTCCTACTCAAAGTAGCTGCAACTTTTTTAACACTCCCACTGATATGTTTAAGAACAAATGTAAAGTTTTTCATAAACTCTACCCATTTGGCATGTCTTTGATTCAACTTCTCATGCTAATTTATAAACTGAAAAGCATGATTGTCATAATACAAAATAAATTCTCTAGGAATAAGATAATGCCTCCATTTCTTTAAATCTTGGATCACTGCATAGAACTCTTTGTCATAGGTGTTAGCACTCTATAATTTGCCCAAGGCTATGGAGGTAGTCACAGAGGCAACGTCAAAACCGCTTCGAGTCAGGGATCTAGCCCTCCGAGACTCAGAGAGGGATCTCTCTGTTTGATATAGATTTGTTGGAATAGGATATTAGGCTAGCTATGGAGAATATGATATGTTTCTAAGTTGGGTAGGTGCAGAGAAGAGGAACCATGGGCAATGGAGTCACAATCTGAGATTTAATAAAAAACAAATCCTACAGACAGCCTTACAGGGAAAGGTAGGAAATCACTGGATTCTTCGTAAGATTGGGGTATGGCAGAGGGGGAAAAAAGTTAAGAGGTCAAATTAAAGACAGAGCAGTAAAAAATTCCGTGTTTAGCTTTTAGTGGAAAACATTGACATTGCTTTAAACTAGGAACAGGGTGTTTTTTCACAAATCCTGATCTTAAATCTCTTTGAAACAATGGAGAAGACAAACATATATGATAACAGAGGAAATAAAAATCACAATGAGAAAAAAATTCACCAATGATTTTGACACAAGAATCATGTAACTACTGTGATTGTATTATTGAATTGATGAAAAGTACAGGGGGCTCTGTAAGCTATTTACAAAAACTAAATCATGGTCTCTTCTCCTCCTCGCACATTTGATTCCAGAAAATATATACACAAGACTCTCCTCAGGTTCCCGAGGTTGAATACAACCACCTCGGCCAAAAATAACAAGAAATCCCCAAAAATCTGGAACTGTCCGCCATGAAAGCCAGGCCTAATTTCTGCAAAAAATGGGTTTGAACAAACATATGTTTCTCTTCAATGATGACACCTAGGAAAAAAATGAAGGAGGTTACTGTATATGGGCATGTTATGTCCAAAAACCTCCTTTGGATTCTCCAAATTCACTTCCAGTTCGCCATAACAGCTCCCGCACGATCGAGACTGTAACAGGAAAACCAACAATCCGAAAAATGAGGCTGAAAGACAGCTTTGATTCTCCCTGGTCATAGAACCTGTGAAAAAAATGAGATATTTTTTTGTTCTTCAGGTCGTTACGGAGAAAAACCTCTCTCGGTTTTCAAAAAATTATTTTCATTTGCCCGAAATCAGCTTCGGAAGAAGACTGGTAAAAAAGATGCAAAAGCGGTTTTTGTTTAGGAATGGTGGTATTCCGGACCCCCCGTGAGGTGGTAAGAGGTTTTTTTTGGGGGGCCGGGGGGGGGCGGGTCCGCTGGAATGTGGAGCCGACAAGTTTCCAAGGGGTGGTTTTATAATACAACCATTCCGGACCCCCCCCTCTCTTTAAACTTCAGATGGCGAGGGGGGGTCCAGAATTTTTCTTATCCATTGATTTATTTTTGATGTGATGTATGCGTGAAGTTGGGTGGGTAGACTTAGGGTAGTATTGATTTTTTATTTTTGTTTTTTATTACTTTATTTTATTGTTTTATATGTTTTATTACGTGTTCCACTTTTATTTTATTTTAAATTTGTTATTTGTTTTAATGTTTTATGCTTTTTGTTTTATTTAACTTTTTATTTAATACATAACTTTTTATTTATATTTCATATGTTTTAACTTATATGTTTATTATAATTTGTATTTGTTTTTTTTAATGTTTAAAACACTAACCTTATTACTAATTAACTAAATTAATTAATTAATTAATTTTTAACAAGATTTAACCTAGCTGATTTATCTAATTATACTAACTTTATTAACTTATTTACTAACTACTAACATTATTAATTAATCTAATCATTTATTGTTATTTTTAGCCTAAGTTTGTTTATGCATGGATGAGCGACGAGCAAGAGGTAGTCAACGTGACAAAAGGACAAGGGAGTGAGGGTGCAACGTGGATGAAGGATGCAACAGGGAGATGGAGGATCGGGTGAAACAGATGGAGGGGAAAAATGGATCAACCGAGCCATACTTCGTCATCGCAAGAGAAACGCCAAATTAGCAGTTGAAGAATCGAGTTACCTATAATTATAGGACCCTAACAATAGGTTGAATATTTCTTCTTGGAATCATTCAAATTCTCACTAAAATAAGCAATAGGCTTATCATATTGACTTATAACATCACCAATGGCCATTCCACTTGCATCAAACTTGACTTGGAAAGGTTTATGAAAATATGGAAGAACTAAAATAGGTTGTTCAATAATCTTCTCTTTCAACAATTTGAATCCTTTTTTCAGCTTCTATTGTCCACTTAAATGGATTATGTTCCTTCCTAATAGTCTCAACTATTGGAGCACATATTCTACTGAAATTTGTAATGGATTTTCTGTAGAAACTTTATGATCCGGATTTTATGAGCAGAAAAAAATGACTACATATTATTAATTGGTGCTTAATAGAAAATAACAGAGATACAGTAAAACTGGTTTTCTATTCAATAAGGAAATAAGTTGAAACTGTAAAATGCAATGGAAACAAGCTTGCTGGAATGGTGGCGGCTTATCGCTGAGAGGAGATGTGAACACTATGCTCATTTGCAAGAAGATGATTACAATGAGGATCTGAAGGCCTTTTTACAATAAACAGGAATGCCAAAAACCCTAGACATCCAAAAACCTAACCCTAGGAGATGAAGCGCCAAAAGTCATGTGGGCCCCATTTGGGTAAGTTAGTACATCAACTTCCCGGGGTTGCAACTTTTGCATATGATCTTTGTTTTAGGCATATGATAGCCCATTGGAAAGGTACCGTTGAGGAGATTCATTTTGGGGGAAATATCGAAGGAAGTTCCATATTGCTCCCCATTTTCCCAAAAAACATCGTTTAGGGCCTCAAAACGGCTCCATAAGTGAAAAACTGCTAAAAATAATAAATTACCAAAATGGCCAGAAAACTGTTTTGAGATAGTTGGAAAAGGTGGGTGGCCACAGATATCCACTTGGATCAATACTCGCCCCTTAGGTATAAATTTTATCCATTGCGTTGATTTCCCCCATCAGATGAGGAAATTTCTGCTGAATTTGGCCTCGGGTGAGCCATTTGCCTTGGTGCAGGAGCTGTCCTACTTTGACGACTCGATAAAGCTGGATCCTTTAATGTTGAGTTCCCTTGATATGTGTGTCCACAATATTATCATTGGATGCCTATTGTATGTAGTCGGGGTTGATCTTTGTTGGTGTCATGTGTTCTGCTACTTCTGAGGTGTCCAATAATGGTGGAAAATAAGGGCGAAGGAGATCCACATTGAACATTGGGTGCAGGCCAAGGAAAGGAGGAATGTTGAGCTCAAAATAATTACCCCCCATGGCCTTGGTGATGATGTACGACCCATAAAGGAGTGGGAGAAGCTTCTGATGGGGTCTTGTAAGGCGTTCTTTTTGCAAGTGCAACCAAAATTTGTTGCCCACCTGAAACTTATGTGGCACCCGATGTTGATCATGGCACTGCTTGTACTTGTCATTGGACTTCTATAGGATATCCTGAACTTGTTGGTGGATGTGCTGGATCCTCTCAATGAACCGAGAGGCTTTGTCAACTTCAGTTGGAGCAGGAGATGAGTCGGTCGACATGACCGCAAGGGGAAGTGCAACATCTATGGGACCCAATGGTTGGAATCTCAACCCCACCTAAAAGGGGTTGTGGCCGATTGAGCTATGCAGGGATCGATTGTAGCTATGATGGACATAGGGAAGGCTCTCATCCCATGTGCAAAGGTGCTTTGAATTATAAATGCGAAGGATATGCACAATCATTTGATTTATGACCTCAGTTTGGTCATTTGTCTGGGGGTGGAAGGCCATTGATTTGGTGAGCTTGGTGTCCAACAGTGACCAGAGGCTCGACCAGAATGTGCTGAGAAATCGACTATCCTGATATGAGACAATGGTTTGTGGGATTCAAAAATGTACCTAGACTTGTTCAAAGAAGAGCTTGGTAGTGGCCTCTGCTGTGATGTTCTTCTTGCAGGCAACCATAATCGCCATCTTAGAAAAGCAATAAAAAACCACAAAACATAGTCATTTCCTCGCTTGGTGGATGGGAGGCCCGACATGTAGTCCATTGAGATGGATTCCCATGGCCTGTCAGGAGTAGGAAGAGGGGTGTACAAGCCCTATTTCTTAGTGGTTGGTTTGGCAGTAATGCAGGCAGTGCAAGACCTGATATACTTGCTGACCTCCTGTCGAAGTTTTGACCAGTAGAAATGTTTCTGTAACATCGCCACTGACTTTTCGACGCCGAAGTATCCTGCCACCCGACTATAGTGGGATTCCTAGATCAGCTTCTCTGGCTCACTTGATGGAACACATATATGGCCTAGACAACAAAACAACCCATCCTGGAGATGGAAATTATCGACAATTGCGTTTGCACCCAACATTTGGTAGGTGGTGGCAAAGTACGGGTCTGTCTCATAGAGTTGGGGCCATCCAGAGGTCTCATGGATGCAAGAGTCTAGCATTGTGGTGAGTGCCACAATTGGCGGTCTGCCAAGGCAATCATCGATGCAATTGGTGCTTCCTACTTTATACTTGATGTTGAAGTGGAATTGCTGCAAGTATGTGGACCAATTCTGATGGCAGTCATTCTGCAATTTTCCTTGTGTCTACATGAACTACAATGGCTTATGATTAGTGTGGATGACTGTTGTGGGTGGGAAATCCCTCCTACGGACTAGCACTAAGGGTTTTATCATGCATGCATAAATGACCTAAATATTCTTACTTTTTACCATCATCCCATGCCTAAACCCCCATTACTCATATGTAAATACAAGGCTCAAGAGATTAAGTTGACGTACCTTATTTTTCGTGTTTGATGTCGATCCCTTTTTGCACTTGGTCGTTCTTTGACTACAACTCTCCTCCCAATGATGACATGCATTCACTAAAGACAAACAAATAACTCCACATGCATTTGATCTATGAACTAACGGGTTAGAGATTTAATCAATAGTACAATCAATATTCAAATAATGACAATCTCATATGGTGGGACGGGAAAATCAATTCTTTTATTAACTTCACAATGATACCTTACAATGATAAAGTCGGCTACTGCTCCTCGATCTTGGTCCTGGGCTCTTCTTCCACTGTCCTCCAACTACTTTTCTCTATATTTCTCTTTGCACAAGGATGGCTAAAGGTTGGGACAAAGGGAATGCTCAATTGGGTATAGTTTCTTTGTTACGATTTTCCTCCTTTCAAATGGGACCCCTAACCCTTCTTTTATAGGCTAGAAGAAGCTAGGTATTTGGTCGAGTGACCAGCCATGCATGGCTGAAAGGTTTAGTTAACTTACCCAAACCTGTATGTTCCCTCAACAACTTTCCTTTTTTCATGCTTTTGTAGGTACACGCGGGCTGTCTTGGGTCAGCTAGCGGTACATGCATGTAGTAATGGAGAAAGGCGCGTGGGTTTTTATAAAAGGGGTTTTTAAGAAGAGTTGTTTAGCAGTGTTTTGGAAAAGAAGGAATCTAAGATGGCCTGATGCCAGGTAAGCATGTCTGGTGCAAATTAGGGTTATAACAGATGCCCCCTAATGTGTGAGGTCAGAAGAGCATCTGATGGCCGAAATACATTAACAATCTTCACCAATGTTCCGAACAAGTGAGCCCAGGGACCAGAAATCGAGAGGTGCTATCTGCAAAATAATAACTGTCTCTCCGAGGTGGGCATACCCATGCTTGGGATAAAATAAAATCATGGCTACCAATCAAATGCATTGTATATCCATGTCATATAACTATATAAAGTGTAGCTGTGAGCAATACACAACGAAGCTACATATCGAAATCAAAAAGATATACATTTTGAGTATCCATCTTCTAGAAGATGATAAGGCTTGATGGCTGGAGATGAAGTCTTCAGAGCTCGAGAAACAACTTAAAAATCTTCAAAACTTGGGTAGCAATGTAATATGAGTGTATGAATTTACTACTCAAAGTTCTTCGACGGCTCGTCGGTCATGGACTAGAGAATCTTGATGATCATACTGAAGGCTTCATTGATTTTGAATAAAGACTTGATTGGACTTTGAGGATGGCCGGGCATGAGGGAAAGCGACAAAATGCAGAGGGGCTGACTCAGGATTAGAAAACATCCATTGGATAATATCATGGCAAAAGATGAGACTTAGGCAGCATGGCATTAACATAAGTTTACGAGGCAGGAGGCAACACAAACTCTCCATAGGTTTGGAAGAATAACCAAATGGAGGAGGACACAACTCAATGTAGTGGGAAAAACTTCCTAAGGTCATATTAAATCCTAGGGTTTGACGAACAAACAGACATATGTTCTTTATCCAAGGGTGACTCATTGTGCTGCCAATACAAATAAAATACTTTTCCCTTCCTCTTTTTGGGGTATATTTGATTTTTTTGTCTTTTTCAATAATTTTGAAAAAAGAATAAAAGAATTTTACGTTACAAAGGAGGGATGAGTGTTGCAAACATACAAGTTCAAGGCACAAGGACAAGACTGATGTTTAAAGTAAGGAAACTCAGGAAAAATCCCTCCTGGGGCCAAAGGTGTCAGGACGCAGAGGCAAAGTGCTACAGGGCTTGCGTATAAGGCATTCTTCAGATGGTTTAGTTGAGAGCAACATGGATCCAACATTAGACCAGAGACATAGGTATGAAAATGCGATTAATAAGACACACAATGGTAACATCCTTCGATGTAAGTTTTACGAGCCCGGAGAAGGTAAGCTCAACAATTTTTCATATTTAGAGAGTCTGAAAAAACATAAAAGGAGACTCCAATGGGGTACCTTTTTCGAAGGTAGTCTAGTTGGTTCGAAAAAGGGGTAAACTAGCACCGACAAGATGTCTATTCAAACCCATTTTAACAAGTGTGATAAAGACAAGATCACTCATGAATTTTTTCATTTTTAAAGAGTTTGAAAAAAGCTTAACTATGGACTCCGTCAGGAATGTTCTTCTGGACCATTTTAACAAGTGTGAAAGAATAAGGTCACTCGACGATCTTTTCAATTTTAGGGAGTCTGAAAAGAGATTAACTATGGACTCCATGGGGGTTCCTTTTTCATAAATTTAGTTCCTCAGGCCTGGAAAAGGGTTAAAATTATACTTGAGAATACTCTTCCAGAGATTCGAGGCCTCTAGAGTATACCTTTGTTTGTACAATTGACCATCTGGACCGAAAAAGGGGTAAACTATCGCTGGATAGACGTGACTTCAAATGTCAGTTTAATGAGCGTGAAAGGCCACAAGATTGCTCGACAATCTTTTCATGTTTAGAGTGTCTAAAAAGGGCTTAAAAGAAGACCCGTTATGTTTTGGGAGTCCCATGGGTGAGGTCAAGAGTGATAAAGAGTCATGCAAATGAGACTCAAAACTCGTAATCAGGAAAAACTAAAAGGACTCCCGAGCCTACAGTCAATAGTGACAACATGGACACCATAATGCAACTGGGATCAACCTAGGGCATCCATGTTCTGCTAAGCTCTACCACCAAATCGCGATACTTCTAAAGCAACAATGATGGTTCTGTGTCGCAACCTGGTGGGATAGATCCTATGGAAAAGGGATAAAGACAACGAGATACAAAAGAAGGGGTGGAAACCTAACTTATATGCTCAAGTTGGCTATCTGAGATTTTTCCCCACAGACTGTCAAAAGTGACCCAAAACTCCAAAAAATGTCCTGTTCCCTGATCGTAACCTTCCAAAGAAACTCTTGAATCACTCTAAATGGTTTTCAATTTAAAGAAAATGATAAGGGAGGCCAAACAAAGTGACAAAAAGGGGCCAAAAGGTCTATAAATAGAAGCTGACAACTCATTATCACCATTTCTGATTTGGAAATTGACTCTGGAGCAAAAAAAAACCCCTCTGGTAAAAGTGGTGATTCCGGGAGCTACAGTGGACGAAACGACCATTTGTCTAGACCAAGTAAGTATAAACTACCTCCTTTGCCTTTTAATTATTTATTTATGCATTTAATTTGGTTTCTTGGGGGGGCGCCGACCTTCAAAAGGTCGGCCCTAGGTCCATGCGGGCTGTCCTATGAAATCCAGGATAGCTCGCATGTACACTCGCACTGTCTGATGTTAGAGTGCATGCACATGCGACTGTCATCACAACAGCCTGCATGGACGCTCCCATTAGTGCAAAAAAGTTTAAAAAGCGAGGCCTGACCCTCTAAATTTTTTCCCATGTGCAGGATGTATGTGCAATGGAGAGAACAAGAGCATGAAGATATTAGTTCATTAGTTTGGGAAGACCCTAACACTGTGGCGGTGTTAATGCAATGTGGCTTGCTCAAGTTTTTTCTGTGTCCTTTCATGAGAGAACAACCTAGGCTACTAAATGCCTTGGTTGAATATTGGCTCCCTGACGTAGAATCTTTTATGTTAGAGGGGCAGTCACTGGTGCCCACTACAGAGGATATATACTTTTTGACTGGCCTCTTCAGGAGAGGGGAACCAGTCAATTTACGGACATTTCCTTCGGGGCCTCATAATATATTAGAATTGATAGGACTTCATTGTGAGGCTGGTACAGACCGATCGAGCTCGCAGGTGCCAATAAGTAGGATCACCGATTTATCACTGCGGGCGATTGTGTTGCTTATTGGGCAGATGACTGGTTCTGTGGCTCTACATCAGGCATCCCGTGCACAGATGAACTGTGTAGTCCAGTGATTAAATGCATAGATATTTGATTGGAGCACTACACTGCTGGATTGTATGAAGAGGAAGCTGACAGATTTCCAGTTGCAGACACAGAGAAACTTCAGGTTCGGGACAATTATGTGCTCTTTCTTCTTTGAAAGAGTTCCTAGTTTTAGTCAGTGAGTGGTGGTATGAAGACATCGGGCCTCTCTTCCTACGGTTTGCAGATGGGCAGTGTTGCTGCCACGACAGGGTGGTGGAAGGACCAATGAGTCCTTTGATGATGAATTCTTTGCTTCGTTGTCACAACAGATCCCAGCCATAGAGGATTATCCTTATGCTGGGATTGATTTCCCGAGAGATCCTAAGATCCTTGTACCTCCAGGCGAGGAGCGAGGTGAGATGGGTAAGTTTGCATTTTTTTTTTTTTTTGTGAAACATATATAATTTTTGTGTTGTTTTTTTTATATATCAATTTTTTATACCAGAGTATTTGACAGATACGTGTCTATTGTGTGCAAATGTGGGACCCTCATGACCTGTAGATTATGCGAGGAAAATGCATCGTCCTTTGCCAGGGGTCGCACCTGCTGCCACAGGGGGACCAACAACATCAGGAGAGCTTCCAGCCGGTGAGGCTGAGAGGGTTTTGAGACGAGTTGAGAACAATTTTACGTCGCTCACTTGCACCATCCCCATGGAAGAGATTGAGGATTTTCCACCATCCATGCAGCCTCATGTAGGGGGGGCACCACGGACGTGGGTCCAAATGTTTTAGCATTTGGCAAACATTGTTGATTATTACAAAGGGCCCACATGCCCTAACCTTAGTTAGTCTAGACTTTGATAGCTCCACTTGTATATATTTTTTGAGGGCATAAGCCCCATGAATTGTTACTGGTCCTATTTTTTGAGGCACTTGCATCCACCTATGTACTCTGATGATTATGAAATTATATATGGATTTTTATGTCTTTTTGTGTCTTATGGATCATATTTTATTTTAAAAATGTATTTACATGTTTATGTGTATGTCTTTTTATATGTGTGCGAGATGCCAGTCTAAAATTTGATTAGCTACAGTATCTGTAACTTGGTTTAATCTCCTAGGAACATGAAAATATGTAATATAATCAAATCTTCATTCTAAGAGACGTACCCTAAGGAATCATCGGTGTAAAGTCGGATCATGAATAGGGTAGACTCTATTTAACTGAGACACAACCAGCTGAGTGTCTAAATAGACCTAGAGATGAGAGATACCAAATGACAGGGCATCACAAAGCAATTCAATAACTGCACTATACTTCACGACATTGTTTGTGATGTTGCCTAAGCATATACCTATGGAAGATAATAACTGGCCTTGAGGTGTAAAAATTACCTAAGCTGCGGAGGCAAGCCTCCGAGCGTGCTGACTAGCACCGTCTGCGTACCCAATGAACACCTCTGATTCACTTGACATCTGCCACAGTGACAAAAGATAACATAAAAAATGACACGTCCATAATACTAAAAGAAACCAGAAAGTAATAGTACAAAGAATATACATATGTTACAAAAAGTTACCTAAGGTGACCTACCTATGAGTAATACTTCTTGAGGTACAACCCATTTCTAGGCTCCTCCCAAGCATTTCCATCAAAGTCAACCAGACAATAAGCGCCCTTTTTTAGAACCTCTTTTATGATGAAAGGTATGAACCACATGGGTTTGAATTTTACCTGCCCCCAAGGGGTCCTTATCTTGGTCATAGACCAGGACAAGGTCGCCTTCAGAGAAAATTCGAGGACAAACAGACTGATCATACTTACACTTGACTTTTTGTTTGTGAGCCTCGTTGGCTAGGGGCACATCACAACGCTGCTCATTGATATGCTCAAGGTATAATAACCATTCTTCAAGTGGAGAAGTGTCTGGAAATAACTGTACTGCCAATTTTAGGGATGGGATCTGACATTCTATAGGTAAGACTACTTCCAGCTTGTAAACGAGTTGAAAAGGTAAGAAACCGGTTGCAGTCTTAACAAACATTCAGTAATCCCATAATGTCTCGTATAACATCAAATGCCAATTTGACTTGGCCGAATTGATTGTTTGTTGTAGGATGGTCTTAAGAGATTTATTTACAACTTCCACCTAACCATTTGCTTGGGGGTAGTAGGGTGACGAATGTTCTTGCTGCAACCCAAGATTTGATGTTAATTTGGTCATCATTTGGTTCTGAAAGTGACTTCCATGGTCAGTGACATTCTCGCTCGGGACACCGAACCTTGCTATTATCTGGTTAAATAAAAAGAGAGCTGTAGTCTCCCCATCATCCTTAAATGTTGGCATAGCTTCGACCCACTTTGTGAAGTAGTCTACGGCTACAATGATATAATGGTGCCCCCTTGCTGAAGGGGGGTTACATTTAGTGTAATCAATCCCCCACTTGGTGAAGAGACCAACTGTGATGATAGGAAACATGGGAGAGGGATGTGCCCTCATCTTCCGAGAGAAGATATGACATGGGTGGCACTTCTTGAACGATTCGATACAATCTTTGATTAGTGTTGGCCAGAAGTAACCTACTCGTAAAATCTTTTGGGCTGTTTCCAACCCAGAAAAATGACCACCACATGCTCCGGTATGGATATCATTAAGCACGATAACTGCTTCTTTGTGAGTGAGGCATCGACGCAGGATGCAGTCTACACCTCTTCGATACAACGCATCGTCGAGTATGAGATAATTCTTAGCCTGATGGTGTATACGGCGACGCTCATCATGAGAAGCAGAGGTGGGGCACTTCAAATTCTAGAGATAGACAAGTATATCTCGGTACTAGGGATCTGAAGATGCAATCAAAAACATATCTCCTCTGATAGGCGACTCTTCCGGCATAACATCACCTGACTCGATCGAAAGTTCCGAGATGATTTCTGTGAAGACCAGTGACTTCTTGGATTTCGCTGAAATTAAATCTAAGTCAAATTCTTGAAGGACAACTATCCATCTACTGATCTTTCTGCCGATTACCCTTCGTGCCAACATGTATTGAAATAGATTCACAACGACAATGACGGTGGTCTTGCGAAACAAAACATAATGACAAAACCGTTGGATATGAGAATAATTTAGTTTCGGTCCAACCAGAATAATTTTTTCGATATGAGAATAATTTAGTTCCAGTCCAACCAGGCCTCGACTAAGGTAATAAATCACATATTCTAAGAGTAAATTATCCTCCTGAACTAAGACCATGACGATGGTTGACTCTACCGCAACCAAGTATAATAATAAGTCTTTTTTATAATTGGGTGGTCGAAGCAGAGGGGCAGTTGTAAGGGCGTGTTTCAACACATCGAAATAACATTGAGCTGCATCGTCCCAATGAAAAGGAACGTACTTCTTCAGCAAGCGCATAAAGCCCTTTGTAATCTCGGCATAGTTTGCGATGAAACGCCTCAAAAAGTTCTCCTTGCCCTGTAGACTCTGATGTTGAAGGATTGTGCATGGGGGAGGCAATTGAACTATTGCCTCAACCTTCAGAGGATTGACCATGATCCCTGTTGTTGACACTATGAAACCTAACAAACGTCTTGATGTTATGCAAAAGATGCATTTGTTTGGATTCAAGTGAATCCGGAAGTAGCGACATCACTCAAAGATAAGTCAGAGGTGTGTGGGATGATCCATTCTCTTGAGAGATCAAGATACTAAATAATCTAAATAGGCCTCGACTATATGCTTGAGATCATGGAAAGCAAAAGACATGGCCCGCTGGAAGGTAGCTCCAACATTTTTGAGACCAAAAGGCATCTTACGATAGGCAAATGTACCCCATGGACAAATGAATGCCGTTTTGTGTTGGTCTTCGGGATTTATTTGTATCTGATTATATCTTGAAAAACCATCCATGAAAGAAAAGGCCTCGCAACCTGCACATTCATCAATTATCTGGTCAATGAATGGTGTGGGAAAATTATCTTTTGGACAGGCATTGTTCAAATCTCGGAAGTCCGTACATACACGAATTGTGCCCTATTTCTTATTGACCGACACAGGATTTGAAACCCATTGGGTCAAATGGATGGCATAGATAAAACCGACTTTGAGCAGTTTCTCGACTTCAACCCTAATGGCTGCTGCTTTCTTGGGATTAACTGGATGAAGCATCTACCGAACTGGCTTGGCATCAGGATAAGTTGTGATTTCATGTTCGACTATTTTTGGATCGATGCCTGGCATTTCCTCGTAATACCAGGCAAAAATGTCGCAAAATTCTTTAAATAGATCTGTGTAGATTTGAATCTCTTCGGGGGAATAGTCAGCTCCGACGAAAACATTCTCCACAATGCCAGGGGTTCTGGAGATATTAATTGGTATAGTTTCAGTTATAGTTTCCATATTACCCTCAACATAAACCTCATGTGTAGCCAAGGGATTAATAGGACAAGACCTATCTCCAATCATAGTCAAGGTGAATTCTCCTGCATTGATTCTGCTTAACTCTGGGAGGAAGTATGATCTGTGATGGAGATCGTCCCAGGGTTTGTCCGGACTAATCATTGCTTCAATTATTTCTTTGTCAAAGGGCAAGACTAAGTCTAACGAATCGGTATCAGTGAGAGAACCTTGAGCCCAAATAGGCTCTGGATTCGGATCTAACTCTTGTACAAGAGTTGTATCGGTGTCAACCGAAGCTTGATGGACTAAAGAGTATGCTACTTCGGCCATGGACAAGAGCATGGACATGCCAGGGTGCTCTGTCCCTTCCATCGTGGCCTATGGGGAAGGAAGTATCCACGTATCGTTGAAGTAAGTCGTGCGGAACGACGAAACTTGGAAAATCTCAACCTTATGGTGGTCTGATATGAACTTGGCATCGCCTTGAGGGGGCAGGTAATCGAAGGTACCCATCAAAGATGGGCACAAACCAATCCCTATGTTGACTATGCTTGGTTGAGGATTATCAATCATTGGGACTACGGATGCCCCTAATGAAGGGTCAAGTCTGGAGAAGGACAATTGATCAATGGTCACAATCCAGCCCTCATGTGGAAACAACAAGACCCAAAAAACTGTAGCAACCACTGCTTGCATGGCATAAGTCCAACTCCTTCCTAATAAGAGATTGTAATTGAGGGATGCGTCGACTACTTCTACCTCGACGCACACGGTATTCCCTCCTAACTGCACGAGGAAAGAGGGAATGATGCCATGTGGTTAGAATGAATGACTGTTGAAAGCGGTGAGAAGAGTAGGTGACGGAGACAAAACGGCCTGGCCAATGGCCTTCCAACATGACACATGTCGAGGCGCCCTCATCAACCACCGTGCAGAAAATGTTTTGAGTAAAAGTTTTCATAGGGTAAGCCACTACTATCTGAAATGCTATGTGGTAAGGTAGACGAGGTTTTAAGTCGGTTGTATCCAGCATGATTATACCCGGATTACAGGTCTCGGTAGATATTAAAGTGGCTAACAAAGCTTTCCACTGGGAATGGAAGCTCTAGAGGACCTCCAAAGCGGACATCGCATAAGGGGTTTGAGATAAATCCTCCACCACAGAATAGTTTTGGGCAGCCTGTGTCTTTGGGTTGTGAGAATCTTTCTTGAACGTGCCTTTTGGGATGCATGTCATTGTTTCGCCCAAAGTCTTCTCGATCTGGAGGGGAAGAAATGGGATTTCAACTTCTTTTCCTTTCTCAGATGTGCTTGGTTTACTGTAGTCATGCGCTCTAGTTGATATAAAAGAATCACCTTTCATCATATATACATTCGCGAATGCAGGATTATTCGAAGACAGAGAGGGTCCTTGACTACCCCCTTCCATGCTTGTAGAGGCTTGGGTTAGGTTTTTCCCATGTTGAAATGGATTGGTTAACATGGCAGGTTGTTGCTGTGTCACAAACTTCTGGGCCTCTGCAAGCTGGGCACATTGGTGGGTCGGGTGGTCTTCCATGCACAGGTTGTACAGATACCTCGCCTTCCATTTCTCAGTGTTGCACCCACCAGCATTATTAGTGGGTTTCTTATCCCCCTTACCCTTCTTTTGTTGTTTTTTCTTTCCTTCAGGCTGCTGGGTGGCCTTTGGATTTGTCGATTTCATGCTGTGTACATCTGATGTTTGGGTAGGGGGAGAAGTCGGAACAGTTGTCTGGCTGGCCGTTGTGTGCTGTATGGACAATTGTTGCAATTGTTTCGTCAGTTGTTCAACGAGATTTTTTGTGCTAAACCAACAATACCATCGTCATGTCGTCCATCCCTATGTTTGGTTTTATCAAGTATTGAGCATGGCACATCTGGCAATATCTCGTATAATAAATTGGACTGAGAGTAGATTAGCTCAAGCTGTTGAGCTCTCATGATGGAATCTTCTTTGAAAAACACTCCTAACATCACGACGTCTTTGGATAACTGTGGGATCAAAGACTTAAGGAACCACTCAAGAAGGAATGCTGGTGGACTAGCACCTTAATAAAACTCATTTGAAATCTCCATTCTCAGATGTGATCAGAGATATGGTCCGCTTTTGTCTGTTCGAAATTGGCCAGCAATTCTGTGCCAACATCGTATCTCACAGGTAATTGGAAATGGTTTAGGAAAGCCATTGCCAATTTGTCGAAGGAAGAGTATCTTGAGCGGTCGAGCTCAATGTACCATTTCATGGCACTCCCAATGAGAGTATGTTGAAACAATCGCAACTGTATGGAGTCGTCTTTTAACGAATTAGATGAGCACCAAAGGTGAAAAGTAGTCACATGATCTCTTGGATCTTCGTTAGGCTTGGCCTCGAACTTTGGTATGTCTGAAGGCAACTTCGTCAGCATAGGGGGCCAATGTGGATCGTGACAGATAGGGTCATTCAACAACCTTGTTAAGTCTAGAAAATGCAAGGTTGCAAGGAAAGGTAGTTTGGGTTGTTGGTGATAACCATGGAAAAAAGGACCTGGAGTTTGACTGGCACCAGGTTGCCAGGAAAAGTTCGGTTGTTGGCCTAGGTTTTGGTAAAAACCATGGCCATGACCAATGTATGGATTATGCGTTTGAGGAGACATCATTGGCTGGTTCCCGAAATAGGACGTAGATGGTTGGGCATGCATTAAATTCGACGGACTTTGGGAGGGGTTTCCCCATGCTGATCCCATGGGCATGGGTATTGCACCTTGCCCGAGGTTCCATTGATTGTGAAAAGGGTTGCCCTCGATCGACATCTCTGATGAGGGAATTGATCCCTGCCAAGAATTCCAAGGTCCTGATGTGGAAGAAGTTCTTGGGTTGGCCCCCTGTGCAGGAATAGTACCCTGCATAGGAATAGGTTTTCCGTAACTAGGGTTGCCCCCAGTCGGGAAAGCGGCAGACAAGAAAGCGTTGTTACCAAATGCACCGAACAAAGAAAATGGTGTCGAACCTACCGACATATTATGAGAAGGTGGTCCTTGACTCCTTGCTCCAAATTAACTATGGTGTGTGGGTGGCCCGACGGATTGCTGGTGGGTGCCACCGAGTGAAGGGGACGAAGGAGATATATGACTTCCCCCGTAAGGGAAAGCGGTAAAATGAGCTGAAGTGCTCCCCATGTGTCCTTGCAGAGGAGCGTTAGAGCTCCCTGCCTCCAGACCTAAAGTCTGTAAAGTGGAGTAGGAAAGTACAGTACTTGTACCTGAGCTAGGCATCCCGTATGAGAATGGAGGGCTTGTCACACTCTCCGTGAAAGGGGCAGTGGCCTCCATAAAAGACAGGATTGGACCACTTCTCGAGGTAGAGGTGGTTGAGACCATGGTGGCTCGGACTGGCAATGGTGGGTTAGGAGGTGGAATACCCCCTATGGTGACAACCGTAATGGGAATTAAAGAATTCCCAGAAGAAGTGGCAGCATTTGTTTCCATTGCTGTGTGTGACACTGTCTGGCACTCGTAAGGGTGAATTTGTACGATGATGGGTGTTGAAAGATCAATGGTTGGAGTTTTGGATGGACCAATAGATTTCGATCCAAGGTCTAAAACGTTCGTTTCCTCTGGATGTTGGTCGGGTATAGTTTCCTGTGACCTGGTCACTTCAAAAGACTCTTGTTGGTCTAGCTTTCGCCTTAGTGGTGGTGGAGGTGGCTCTAGTGTAACCGATGATAGGCCCAGAAGCCTTCGTGACTGGCAGAGCTCATGATCCTCCACTGTGTGAGAAGATCAAATATACACTAGGGCTTTCTATTCGTTCAAAAACAACACACACTAAAAAGGTCCCTCTAAGATAAAAGAAGCAAACACTAAACTAGTTGGAAGAACAGTTACAACAACCAACACTAGAGAAACTTATCGGTGCAAGTGAAACTCGAACACAAAAGCACCCTCCAGGTATACTCTGCAAAGAGTAGCCCGATGTTTGTCCTAGGTATTGCGGTATACCCCCATAGTCACCTATGTATGTCTCTAAAAATGATAGGCAACTAGGTTGCCAGTGCGCGAACAGTCACCAGGCGGGTACAGTCGACAGTCAGTTATACCACAATGAGAAGGGTATCAAGCCTGAAACATGTCAAGGGTATCAAAGGCAAGTGGTCCGAAAGACCACTGAGAACCTCGAACGGATTTGAGACCCACAAAGCTCCGTGGCAAATGCAATCGACGGAATCCCAAGACAAGCCCTCTATATGTGTTCTCCACTACGATTGGTCCAGCTTTGGAGGGGTTATCTCCGCTACCTTTCCGCACGTGACCTTGTGTTTAGCCCTTTTGTTAGAGGGGGGTCCCAGATAACTTTCATGATACTAGACTTTGACACTGCCTAACTTAGACTCCAATGTTTGATTTAATGGCCTTGAAGAGTTTCCTCTCCAACCTAATTCAAGGCCCTAACCCTAAACTAGTTGGTTGACCCTACAAACATAAATAGTCTAATGAATTTTAGATTTAGAGTTAATTTTTATGGCTTGTCTTAAGTCAAAGGTTATGAAAGTGAAACTAGTGATGTTTGAAAGATGACAGAAAAATAAACAGAAAGCTGGAAACAAAGTAACTTCTTCTTGACTCAAATCTTAAACAAATTTTCAAACTAAAAATTTTCTAATATCTTTGAACAACAAACTCAAAGCAGGATTTCACTCGACTACGAGCTACTTATGATCTAAGTAAACTGTCAATAACTTATGAAAGCAAAGACTTTTCCTGGTTACTAATGCAAACCAACACTATTTAACCAACCAAAGAAATCAATTTTTTTATTTATTTGAATGCTCACAAAGAAAAAAGGAAAAATACCAACAAGTAAAAATCAAGAAAAAGTTTGGCCTAAGCGCAGATCACAAAGAGTCACTGTAAAAATAACACATAAGCAAATTAAAACTGGACTCTCACACTTGTCTAAAAACCCTATAAAAAGAAAATTTTGAGGAGAATCTTCTTAATGAAAAAGAAAGCTATTGCTGTGATCAAACCTAAGTTACTGACCGCTATGACAGAGACCCAAAAACTTGAGAGGTATAACTTTTGACAAAGGAAAGGATGACTGCCTTACCTTAAACAAAAAAATTCTCCACAGGCATGCTACTGATAGTTCAACAACAAGCGTGTGTACGCGAGCTGTGAAAAGTCAGAGTGCATGTACACACGTGCAACCCTTATACAGGCCACGTGTACTTATGAAACTCTAAAAAAAATGAAAGGACAAGAAATCAATCCCAGGCAGAGATTGTTGGTACTGAGAACTAGGATCTCTTGAAGACTCAAAAACTTACTTTGACATAAAAAAGAAAACAATTCAAGGAAAACTTCATAGAACAAACCAATCTGAGGTGAAACCTAAGCTCTATATTGCAAACAACAAAGACTAGAAAGAATTCTGGAAAACCCCTGAGAAGGATTATTTCTGACAGGGGAGAGGATGACTGCCTCTCTAGAATAAATTTTCTAGAATCATACACGTGACAAACACTTCCTCAACTAGCGTGTACACGTGGGATGTGCGAAGGTAGGGCACGGGTACATGCATGCAGACCTTATACAGGCCGCATGTATCTCTATGGGTCTTGAAAAAAAAAATTCAGTCAAGCAAAGAAACAGAGATAACTAGTATGGAAGACTAGACACTCTATTAGCTTAGACTTTTGCAGAAACTTTAAAAACAAGGAATGAAACTAGTTCTTAAAAATACCCAAGAAAAAACATTCCCAAAAACCCTAGAGATCCCCAGTATGGTCACCAATTCTGTTGTGGGTGGAAAATCCCTCCTACGGAATAGCACTAAGGGTTTTATCCTGCATGCAGAAATGACCTAAGGATTCTTACTTTTTACCATCATCCCATGCCTAAACCCCCATTACTCATATGTAAATACAAGGCTCAAGAGATTAAGTTGATGTACCTTATTTTTTGTGTTTGATGTCGATCCCTTTTCGCGCTTGGTCATTCTTTGACTGCAACTCTCCTCCCAATGATGACATGCATTCACTAAAGACAAACAAAGAACTCCACATGCATTTGATCTATGAACTAATGGGTTAGAGATTTAATCAATAGTACAATCAATATTCAAATAATGACAATCTCATATGGAGGGACGTGAAAAAAAATTCTTTTATTAAATTCACAATGATACCTTACAATGATAAAGTTGGCTACTTCTCCTCAATCCTGGTCCTAGGCTCTTCTTCCACTGTCCTCCAACTGCTTTTCTCTATATTTATCTTTGTACAAGGATGGCTAAAGGTTGGGACAAAGGGAATGATCAATTGGGTATAGTTTCGTTGCTATGATTTTCCTCCTTTCAAATGGGACCCCTAACCCTTCTTTTATAGGCTAGAAGAAGCTAGGTATTTGGTCGAGTGACCGACCATGCATGGCCGAAAGGTTTAGTTAACTTACCCAAAGCTGTGTGTTCCTTCAACAACTTTCCTTTTTTCGTGCTTTTGTAGGTACACGCAGGCTGTCTTGGGTCAGCTAGCGTGTACACACGTGCAGTAATGGAGAAGGGCGCGTGGGTTTTTATAAAAGGGGTTTTTAAGAAGAGTTGTTTAACAATGTTTTGGCAAAGAAGGAATTTGAGATGGCCTGATGCCAGGTAAGCATGTCTGGTGCAAATTAGGGTTATAAAAATGACTGTCTCCTTCCCAAGAATGTAATGTCTCCACTGGAGGCAGGCTTTCACAATGGAGTACATTTCTTTGTCGTAAGTAGGGTACTTACGAACAACATATGATAGTGTCTCACTATGATAGGACACGGGGTGGCTGTGCTGAGTGAGAACGACACCCACAACATAGTCTGAAGCATCTGTCTCTATCTCAAAGGGATGTTGCAGGTCTGGTAGTGAAAGTACTAAGGCTGAGCACAAGCACTACTTCAAATCATCAAACGTTTAGTGTTGGGACTGACCCCACGCAAATTTTTCCTTACCACCACCCCTGGTTATTTGGTTGAGGGCCCATGCAATATGGGAGAATCCTAACATGAACATGCAGTAGAAATTGGCAAGGCCCAAGAAGCTTCGAAACTCAGTGAGTGTGGTTGGGGCTAGCTAGTCACGAATGACTTGGATCTTGGCTGGATCCACATGTACACCATGCTGATCAACGATGTAGCCTAGGTAATGGACCCTGTCCATGTTGAAGGAGAATTTTTCCAAGTTGGCATATAGCTTGTGCTGCCACAGGGTGTGTAGAACCTGCTGAATATGCTGCAAGTGTTCGACCCAAGTCTTACTGTAAATGAGAATGTCATCCAAATACACCACTACAAAAGTATTGGTGAATGGTTGAAGGATATATTCCATCATCCTCATGAAAGTGACTAGAGCATTTGTCAAACCAAAGGGCATGACCAACCATTCAAAAAGGCCTTCCTTTGACTTGAAAGCAGTCTTCTATACATCTGTCTGTTCTATCAGGACCTGGTGGTAGCCAGACTTCAGATCAATCTTACTGAAGTATTTTCCCCCTGTGAGTTGATCAAGGAGTTCATTGATTCAGGGAATCACTTACCGGTTTATGACTATGATTTTATTCAGAGTCCGGTAATCAATGCATAGTCGCCAGGTTCCATCTTTCTTCTATACCAGCATGATTGGGCTCCATCAAGGTGATGAGCTGGTAAGGATGTGCCCCTTGTGGAGAAGTTCTTGGATTCGTCTCTTAATCTCCACATTATTTAATAGAGAGCGGCGATAGACTGGCCCATTGGGCAGCGGTGCGCCAGGGGTCAGATCGATGGGGTGCTTGACCTGGCAGTGCAGAGGTACCTTGGTAGGTGAGGAGAAGATATCTGAGTATTATTCCATGACCTTATCTACTTTCTTCTGCTATGTGGAGAGGTTGGTTGCAAAGACCCTCAATGTGGCTGTGATCTTTCGCTTATTTTGAGAGTGAGTCACGAAGAAGACAAACTTCCTCGTCTGAGAGATGGCCTTCCTGCATTTCTTAGCAGAGATCAAGGAAATAGAACTAGGTGGGACTGCCTCGGGTATCCTGTACAATTTCATGTTCAAAGTAATAATAAAATTATGAGGCCTAGAATCATATACAACACGACGTTTCCATAAATAAGTTTGGCCCAAAATAACATCACTGTTGGCACAGGGGCAGACCCAGGGTTCACTTGAGGTAGAGGTAGGGGTGGTTGCAGAACCCAGGTGTCTACAACCTTAGCTGGGACAGATATCTGTGATTGTAATACTTAACATAGCACTTAGCACCAACAATTCATCAATATCTAACCACTATCTACTTTGCAAATAAAACAAAGCATCACATCATTCATTTAGATCTGATATATCTAAGCACTTATCATAGAGAGGTAGCTTAGATCTAGCATATTCAAGCACTAAGAACATTCACATAGGTCAGATATAACATCCATAAACATCATTAGCGCAAAGCATAAACATAACTATCTATCTATATCAAAGAACTTAGCAAGTAAAGACATAAACACATCGACACATCGCACAAAGCATATCAACACAACATGTACGTGGTTCACCCCCACCCTTGGGCTATGTCCACCAACTCTTCTTATTTATTATCTTCAGTCAAGCTTCTTACAAGCAGATAGCATCAAAATCCTACTCCGTAGAAGACATGATATCTGCGTGCACCTCGCCATATCCTCCTTCCCCAAGCTAGGTTACATCACTAAGATTTATACAGTCACTTGCACTCATCCCTGCAAGTCTCACACAGTATGCACAGAGCACTTACAATCCTTTGATCACATAGATCTATCACTTAGTCCAATATCACAAAGATATTCCTAACATCACATAGATGCCCCTCCTTACATTGCCTAGACATCTATTTATACTTTACAAAATAGGCCTAAACATGGGTAAACCCATGGGTCGACATCCCCATACCCGTTACATAATCCCAAATCCCAAAAAGAACCCAAAAGGGGGCCAAGATCCCATGATATCTGCTTCATCTTGCGCTCTGCCTTCGATAGGCCATTGAAGTCCCAAAATAGGTCAAACTTGACCAAGGATCTCCCACAACTTGGTCAAGTGCCAACAGGCCCCCAACATTCACTTGTGACTCATCCCACGTCACTCTGATCTGGGTAGTTCTACTTCAAAAGCCTCGATCTTAGCTCAAGATTCTTCAACTTGTTGCTGTGCCATGGCCTCCTGTTCAGTGAACTCTTGGATGACTGCATTGTTGATTGGTCCCTCTAGGTGCTATTCAACTGTAGTGACAACCTTCTCGAATTCTTCTCCTAGTCCTTCGACCTATGTGAACAATTGGTAAGCCTTATCTTGTACAGGTTGGAGCCTCTGAGTTACTTCCATAAATATGCTCTGGATAGTGTGGATCTACTACTGGGCGATACGTTGCTCTTGGGATCGCTTCAATCTTTCCACAATTGATAGGGGATTCAATTGCGCCTGTATTGTCTCTGCTTGATGCTTTGCTTCCTAGAGCTATGACTCCAGTGCCTGCAATTCTGGGTTCTCAATGAGTTTCTCATACATCTGGGAACTATGATTACTCATCTACTTGCATTCCATGGCAAGGGCCTTTATCCTTTCAACTATGCTTCTCTTTGATCCCTTACATCCTGCGGAGTCTCAGGTACTATGTGGATTTCTAAATCTGTTATGCATTGTTGTAGCTGCTGGATGGCTTCTGCGAGCTAGTCTACTTGCTGCGTGAATTGATCCTCTGCCTTTATTTTTAAGGCTGTCACTGAGCGAAGTGATCTTCTGACTGCTTCTTTCACTTCTAGTTTCTCTGCGAGCAACTGTTCTTTTCCTTGTTGCATCTGTTCTTTTTCTTCATCGAACTTCACTTGGAGAGCAATCTTTTCCTGTTCTACAACGTTGCATTGTTCTACGAGTATGCCTTGCACTTGCTTCAAGGCTTGGGTGGCTTGTTCTACTTCTTCTTGTGCTCGTCGAAGGCGAGCTTCGACTGTATCAGTTAGTCAGTGGAGTTGGGCTGGCTCATCTCCCAACTCTGGTTCTCCTGATGGTAGGGGTGCAGTGGAGACTACGCGGCTGGACTGAAGGGTATGATGTACCCCTCAGAGTTCGACTTCAATTATCTCATATATTTCTTCCTTCTTGGATTCTTGTTTCTCTAATATTTCCAGTGAAACGTCGTTCAGGGTTGCGATGATGAAGTCAAAATCATAGGAGGTGAGGACAGTCTGCATCTTGGTCATGGTGGCTTTTGATTTCTTCTGGGAAGAAGGTTTCAGGGGGGGGGGGGGAATTCCTCTTTTTCAAGGGGTCAACCTTGTCTCTGGGCGGTGTTACTTCACCTGGTTTCTGTTCAACTTCTACTTCGTCAGCACCCCCTTGGTCAGGTGACACTGAAGCAATCTTTCCTGAGATGCTTAAATTTTGGACCTCCTCAGTCTTCTTGGGTGTATTCTGTTCTTTATGAGTGTCCTATGGGATGTCAATACCAGATATCTCTATGAGGTTGGCGGGGATAAGGAGGTCAATGAACCATTCCTTAGTGATTTCCTCAAGGTCTTCTTCTGTAAGCTTATAATATGACTGGAGCTGCTCTTTATGTTCATCTGCTCGTGCTGTAATGTAGATAAAGTGTTGATCTGTGCTGAAATTCATCAGGGGTCGAAACCTTTGTAAGGTGTTCAGGGTCATGCGAGACTTGACTTCGATGGCTCGCTTTAGTTGGGGGTAATATGTATGAAACACAACATTTGACTGCCACTGTTTGTTCATATCAATTGAATACCACAGGGTAGAGAACTTTGCAGAAAGCGGTTCGAATGAATTTATGTCTGGGAAGGTCGCACCTTCCGACATCTCCTAGGAAACAAATGCAATGAGTATCATGAGCCAGGTGAAATGAAATTCATAACCCTGTTCCCGTGCTTCTCGAAAATCTAGTTCCAACTAGTTAACGAAGTACTTCGCCCAGTTCATATGTAGGCCTTCCACGCACTTCCCTGCGAGGTCAATGACAAAGACGGTGACCTGTGTAGGTCAGTTCTTCCTTACTAAATTTCCATCTATCAATTGACATGCTAGGCACATTGTGCCACTATATATGGAAGCTACCTTGAATCCTCGTGTTCCCTTCTCAACATCTCCATATGTGTCTTTAATCCTCTGTGCTAGTGCACGATCTGTGGCCTTCCCTGAGTAGAACTCCTGTGGGTCAGGTCCTTGCATACTCAACCCTATGATCCTATGGATCAACGTTGGATTGACTGTAATATGATGGTCTAGCCACAAGTAACCGCCATGGAAACACGACAGCAAGAGCTTAATGCACACGTTAAACTCTTGGTGCCTTCCAAAGTACGATATCTCATTACATTGAAGAGGGTGGAATGTGCGAGGTCCATAGTACACTGCTGAGGGATTATCTATGAGTTATTCCCCTTTGTTCTAGTTAGGTACTTGTATTGGGCGAGCATACCATAGATCTTGTGATCTTCGAGGTTGAAGTCACTAAACTTCAATTCTACGATCTTATCTTTCTTTGCTCGAACTACGTGTATCCCCTTCGGGAGGTACACAGTGACCATGGTGTACTCAAAATATCTTAGCACACTATCACGATTCACCGTGCCAGCCAGAGGGAGTATGTAATCGAGCAATATGGATGGAATCAACTTTGCATTTGCTAGGTTGTCTTTGTGCTTGGTTATCTTTTCTACCGATGGCCAGGATGGTTCAGCTCCGTGAGATGTCGATGGAGAGGCTTGCACCGTTCTCTTCGATGAAGCTTGTACACCTGCAGACATCGACATGACTCTTTCATTCATGAGGTCAATCAGATATTCCTCAACAATTTTCTCTATAGTGATGAACTCGATTGACATACATGCTCATGGTTTGAAAATCTCGAGGTCAAAGACTAATCTCTCAATGAAATGGGATAGAGGACAATAATGCAATGATCACTGTGTAAAATCAATGAGTATGCGGGCTTAGATTCATGATTTAGCAAAAGTGTTCTCGGTGCATGGAGCAATGGGATAAATAGATAACTTGGCAACAGATCTCTTGCAACGGGTGAGAAACCTTCATTAACTCTGTTCTGTCCATTACGGCATGGTCCAACTGTCTGGTGGTGAGCCATAAATATCTTTCTACCCGTTCAGAAGGTCGGTTGAATGGTTATATTGTTCCTAACGGCATTATTGCTTCGCCATGGTGAAGTGCCATGTGATGCTGTTCTGTTATCCCGACGAAGTTCCAATTTTGCAAATTTTCCCTCTGCAAAGTTCCCTCTGGAACCTTCTGTAACTTTTCAATCATAGGTCTCTTCTTACTTAGCTTTCTGGCTTTCTTCCCAGTGAGTTTTGTCTCGGTATGCCTTTTCCCATTCTGATTCTTATCTACTTTTGGCATAGTTACTTCGCGTTGTTGATATTATTTCCTAAGATTCGAGGGTGATACATCTTCTTTATCAAGAATAGGTACTTCAATATTCTGTGGGTCTTCTAGTGTTCTTGCAACTTCAACATCTGTATCTCTGGTGTTAAATAACTTTGATCTATTATTTTGTTCTTCAATCAAGTGTGCGATCCTTCTAGTCATGAAATATTTTAATTCTTGCTTCTTCTGCTCTAAAACTTCTTCTTCTTCCTTCATTCTGGCCTGATCTCTTTCAACCCAAGGCTTTCCTAGTAACATGGTAAATGGGGCATTGTTCTCAATAAATTTAACAATCTCGAAATCCTCCTTTGTCAAAGTTCCATTGGCATTCATAGGTATCTGGGTAAGTTTTCCACATAGGTTTATCAACTTTCCTTTAAATAGTCCTATTCCTCCTAATGAAAGGATCATAGTTGGCCTTCCTATAGCTTCCCAAGTTCTTTTTGTCATGATATTCACCTGTGTTTCTTCATATAGAACACAGTCAATGTTGAAGTCTCCTATTCTTGCTTCTATGCATGCTTTTTCTTTGAATATCTCTGATAAGATGACATGTCAGTGGTCATTCAAGGTTTCTTTCATAAGTAGCAATACTTTCTCTGATTCTTTCTGGGGTTCTGCCATAATCGTAGTTTTTGGATCTGCCTTAGGGTTTTCTGGTCTCATGTTCATTTATTCAAGCTTAGCAATCATTCTAGGGCAATCCAATACTTCATGGTCCATAGCTTTGCAACAAAGACACATAGATCTTATCCCAGGGAATTCCTTAGCAATATGTCTCGGTTGTCTGCAACTGTAATAGAGGGTTAATCCTCTTTTTTTTAAAAATGATCCCAAGCCTTTCCCGAACTGTGCACTAGGATCATGTCATCTAACCTGCAAAAAATTCTTTCTGGGATCCTACATCCATTTGTTAGTCCAAACATTCTTTCTATGCATAAGTATAACATATCTTTCGCTATTCTTATCATATCTACTCATATCAAATCTTCTTTCATCTATTAGTGCCCTAGTTTTCAAACTAGGACATAATCTATCAAACATACCTATATCCATACTATTGAATAAAAAAATTCCACTTATATTACTTCTACAGAGCACAAAGCTTTCAGATCTAGAAATTTTCACTATTCTTATCTTTATCAGAGCACAGATCTTGTAAATATTACCTCTTTTAATAAAAAATTCTCACTTTTACCTTTCTCAGAGCACAAAGCTTTCAGATCTTACCTCTTTTAATAAAAAAATCTCACTTTTACCTTTCTCAGAGCACAAAGATTTCAGATCTTACCTCTTCTCTTCAGATCAGACTTCTTTTCTTTTATCATAGAGCTTCACAAACTAAGTAGAGTAATGTGCACCAAGCGACAGATCTATGCACAGAGCTTTCACAATTTCAGGTCAGATCTTTGCACAAAGATTCTTCTTTCTCAGTTCCCAACAATCACAGTTTTAGGTCAGATATTTGCACAAAGATTCTTATTTCTCAATTCCCATCAATCATAGTTTTAGGTTGGAAACATAACCATTTGTTGGCACAGGGGTAGACCCAGGGTTCAACACTACAACAACGCACCAAAAAAACCCTAACTACCAACCCTTTCGGCAACAACTGCGAAGTAGATGAAGTCTCACCTGAGGTAGAGGCAGGGGTGGTTGAAGGACTCAGGTGTCTGCAACCTTAGCTGGGATGCAGATCTGTGATTGTAATGCTTAATAGAACACTTAGCACCAACAATTCATCAATATTTCACCACTATCTACTTCACAGATAAAACAAAGCATCACATCATTCATTCAGATCTGATATATCTAAGAACTTATCATAGAGAGGTAGCTTAGATATAGCATATTCAAGCACTAAACACATTCACATAGGTCATATCTAACATCCATATACATCGTTAGCACAAAGAATAAACAAAACTATCTATCTATATCAAAGCACTTAGCAAGTAAAGACATAAACACATCGACACATCACACAAAGCGTAACAACACATCATGTATGTGGTTCACCCCCACCTTGGGGCTATGTCCACTAACTCTTATTCTTTATTATATTCAGTCAAGCTTCTTACAGGCACATAACATCAAAATCCTACTCCCCAGAAGACAGGAGATCTGCACGCACCTCGCTAGATCCTCCTTCCCCGAGCTAGGTTACAACACTAAGCTTTCTACAATCACTTGCACTCAGCCTTGCAAGTCTCACACAGTATGCACAAAGAACTTACAATCCTTCGATCACATAGATCTATCACTTAGCCCAATATCACACAGATATCCTTAACATCACATAGATGCCCCTCCTTACATTGCTTAGACATCTATTTATACTTTACAAAATAGGCCTAAACATGGGTAAACCCATGGTCCGACATCCCCATACCCGTTACATAATTCCAAATCCCAAAAAGGACCCAAGATCCCGTGATCTTTCCTTCGTCTTGCGCTCCACCTTCGACAGGCTGTCGAAGTCCCAAAATAGGTCAAAATTGACCAAGGATCTCCCACAACTTGGTCAAGGGCCAACAATCACAAACTTCAATAGGAGAAACATCACACAATACCTCATCTTCGAAGGGATTGATTATGTACGACAGTCGACACTGTTTGCTGACGCGAAGATCGCTTCCTTGGCAGAGCCATCCAATGGTGTAGGGTTGTGGGTGCGGCGTTGTCGGCAGGGCCAACCGCCTGATGACCTCTACTGATATGAGGTTCTTCTAGCTACCGCTATCAATGATGAAGTGCAGTGGGGTGCCTTTTACCCACATCTGTGAATGGAAGAGTTGCTCTCCTTCTTCTGGCTCGTCTGGTTCACTAGGATGGAGCTTGGTGGTAGAAATGGTGGCACTGGGTTCCATGTCAATGATCCGTATTCCCCTTTCTAGTTCTAGCTCAGAGTCAGAACTCACATCTGATTCAAAGGCTTTCACTTCGGCCACCAATGACTGCTTTGAGCGATATTTAACAATGTTATGCCAAGTGCTCTTATGGAAGTCGCACCACTTCCCGGTATCTTTCTTTGTCTTTCCAGTGTCCTTCTTTACTTGCAACTTGGAATAGTTGTCCTAATACTGTCCATATTTTCTCTGTCCTTTGTTCTATGGGTTGGGGCTGCCCTTTCCTAGCTTTTGTTGTGAGGGGTTTCCAGGCCCAAATTGCCGGGTCTTTTGTTTGAGCTTCTGCTCGATTTTGATGGCATATCAGTAGGCTGCACCCAAGGATGATATGTCCAGAAATTCCATTTTGGTCTAAATGTATCTATGCAAAGCACCACGACACTTGAACACTAGTTTTCGCTTCGAATCTTTGATACCCATCTTGGTGCGCAAGGTATGGAAGATATTTGTGAAATCTGGCTCTGCTTGGTCTCTTTCTTGCCGCAGTGTGGTCCATTTGGTATACAAGTCGTCATAACTTTTGACAGGGTAATATTGTTCCTTAATAACATCCCTAAAATATTCCCAAGTGGTCATGAATGTAATTAATGAGGGTTCCTCTATTTCCTTTTGCTCACAAAAAGTTTCCCACCAATCTTTGACATGGGGAACGAATTTGAGGAGCGCAAAAGTAATATTTTCTCTATTCGAAAAGTTATGGAGAGAAAAATAACCTTCTAGTAGATTCAACCACTTGTCTACAACATATGTGTCTATCTGACCTTGAAATATAGGAATATCAAAGTTTATTTGTACCTTGAAGGGGGTGACGCCTCCACTCGAATAAGATGCGTCGCTTGTTGGTAGCCGCCGAAGTATTTGCGTGAAACTATCCATCATCTCATTCCTTTGTTGCATGAGGGATTCCTCAATCAAAAATTTGAAAGGATCTCCTGTCCCATCATATTTCTTTTCTCCTACCATGAGAGGTCGCTTGGGCATGAGAGAGATTTTGTCCTTAAGAGAAACAAGCTTGAGACCCAACTCTTTGTACTCTGACCTCGTTGGGGACATGCATTAAGACGACAATGAGCAGACCGCTATGATACTACTGATATGGATTTTATGAGAAAAAAGAAATGAATACATATTATTAACAAGTTCTTAACACAAAATAACAGAGATACAATAAAACTGGTTTTCTATTCAATAAGGAAATAAGTTGAAACTGTAAAATGCTGCGGAAACAAGCTTGCTGGAATGGTGGCGGCTTATCTCTGAGAAGAGATGTGACGGCTGCACTCATTTGCAAGAAGATGATTACAATGAGGCTCTGAAGGGATTTTTACAATAAACAATAATGAAAAAAACCCTAGACATCCAAAAACCTAACCCTAGGAGATGAAGCTCCAAAAGTCATGTGGGTCCCGTTTGGGTAAGTTAGTACATCAACTTCTCGGGGTTGTAACTTTTACATACGATCTCCGTTTTAGGCGTATGATAGCCTGTTGGAAAGGTATCATCGAGGAGATTCATTTTGGGGGAAATATTGAAGGAATTTAAATATTTATCCCCGTTTTCCAAAAAAAACATCGTTTAGGGCCTCAAAACGGCTTCGGAAGTGAAAAACTGCTAAAAATAGTAAATTACCAAAATTGCTAGAAAACTGTTTTGAGCCAGTTGGAAAATGTGGGTGGCCATGGATATCCACCTGGATCACTTTCCAATCCATGAAAACTTCTTACCTCATAAATATTCCTTGGAGAGGGACACTCGATTGCTTTCACCTTTTCTGGATCCATCTTCAATCCATCTTGAGAGATTACAAAGCCCAAATAAACTAATTTGGTCTTCATGAAGGAACATTTATTCAGATTTATCAAAAGTTTCTCCTGCTGCAACTTCCTCAATAGAAAATTCAGAAACCTCAAATGTTCTTCCTTCATTTTGCTGTAAGAAAGAATATCATCTAGATATACAATCAAAAATTTTCCAATGAACTTATTGAGGACTTCATTCATGAGCCTCATGAATGTCCTAGGTGCATTTTCAAGCCAAAAGTCATGATGAGCCATTCATACAATATATCATTTGTTTTAAAGGATGTCTTCCACTCATCTCCCTCTCTCATCCTAATACGATGATATCCACTCTTTAAATCTATCTTTGAAAAATAATTTTCACCACTTAGATAGTCCATTAAATCATCCATATGAGGTGAAGGAAATATGCACCTGATTGTTATTTTGTTTATTTCTTTGGAGTCTGTACACATTATCCAACTTCCATCCTTCTTTGGACTTAAAACAATGGGCACTCCACAAGGGCTTAAACTTTCTCTGACCAATCCCTTATCCAACAACTCTTGAACTTGATTTCTGATCTCTTCATTCTCCTTGGGTGTCATCGTGTAGACTACTTTGTTTGGTAGAATTTCTCCTGGAATCAAGTCTATGTGATGGATAATGATTCTTATGGGTGGTAAGGAATTAAACAACTCATCAACATTGATATCAACAAACTTATCTAATAATGCTTGGATTTCTATAGGTAAATCATTTAAATTTGTATTGGTAAGTACTACTCTTGGATTACCAATCAAAGCAAACTGTACCTCTTCCTCTTTCTTGATTTCCTGTAGCAATTCCTTTCCAGTCATAAACAATACTCTTGGAACAACTTATTCTTTAGCTCCTTCATATTTCAATGGAAATAACGCATGCTTGTGTGCATCTTTTTCAAGAGAATAGGTGTTGCTTCTCCCATCATGGAAAACTTTCCTATCATATTTCCATGGTCTCCCCAATAAGATATGACAAACATCCATAGGCATAATATCACATAAAATTTCATCTTTGTAACCACCAATATGAATTTCTACCTTACATTGTTCACTTACCAGAATCTGATGTCCTTTCTACAACCATGACGCTTTGTATGGGGTAGTATGTGTCATCCTATGCAATCCTAACTTCTCCACCATCTCTATAGAAACTAGATTGTCTGTGCTATCACTATCAATGACCACCTTGCAATATTTCCCCTTTGAATTGCACATGGTTATGAATAAACTCTTTCTCTAAGATGGTTCATGAGTTTCCTTTTATGCCTTAATCAAAACTCTCTTCAACATTAATTATTCACCCATCATAGGAGTTTCTTCTTTTATCTCTATACTCAATATCTCTTCTTTAGCCTCTGTAATATGGGCTCTCTTTAGTTTTCTAATTTATTCTCAGGATAATCCCAAGACACATGTCCAATTTTTCCACAAGTATAACACTTGATTTCTTTGCCTCTTCCTCCACCTTTTGAGAATAATGTTCCACCTATTAATTATCCTCCTCCGTGATGTCCACATTTTTGGATTTACCTTCTTTGTAATTGGAGGTGATCTTCGAGGTTTATGCCATCATGACCAGAGGGTTAAATGGAGGTTAACATTGATCTCAAAGGGTTTGAGGGAATTATATGAGGCCCAACCTAGTCCATTTACCATATTTCATCATCGGGATCATTTCTGCACAGTTCGTTCTTGGTTTTGTGGCATTTCGACGATTCCCATAATTTGGGCTATTATTGAGCATAATTTAATTAAATACACTAATGGTGTTATTCTGATCATATTATCTGAGGGAATACCTTAGTGTAATAGCTCGTTGGAATCAAGACAAAAATATATAAAGGTTGGTATGATGAGAAAGGGGCTTCCGGTATCCAAAAATGTCTTAAATCCAAGTAATCACTTTCCGACATTAAAAATGAAATTAATTAATTTATTATTTAATGTCATCAGAGCGGGAAATTAATCTTTTTAAAAGAGGTGACATTGAGTAAGTAGATTTCTATTATTTTGACAGCTAGATTATTAGTCTTAGCTGTAAGAAATATTCCCATTTATCTTCTTTGTGACCAACAAAGGTTTTAGTTTGTTCTTGTTCATCAAAACCCTCAAGTTTTATTATAGCAGTATACAGATTTTGTAGAAAATTGGAAATGAAGGTGTCATCACTAGAGTTTTTGTTTTCTAGAGCTATTTCAATGATGATGAGAGGATAAAAAGAGGTCTGAGGGACTTCTTATTAATATTATTCTATCCAAATAGGGATTTCTCCCATAATTAATGGATGATCATGAGGATAGAGGAAAAAATGAATTTGAGATTGACCACTAATAATGGTCATGTTTCCTTCCCTACAACTGATATAATAATTTGTTGTAGCTAACCATGACCTTCCTAGGATAAGAGGGTACCCATTAATCTTAGAACTAGTTTGTAGGACTATGAAATAAGTTGAGTATTCCCATGAATCAATATAGACTATTAAATCCTCCAATATTCCTTCAAGGTTTACTGTTGACATGTCTGCCAATTGGAATATAGTAGGCATATGTCTCAATGATCCCATCTTTAATTATTTCTAATTATCTTTAGACAACATTTTTACAAGAAATTGATTTTTTATTTTAATTTTATATAAATTTTTTAGATTATTGAGTTATTTTTTACTATATTAGGAGACGTTTGCTATAGTCTATATAAGATAGATTTGTCATGGCTATAACATAATCATATAAATTTAAAGAATCAAATAATAAAAAAAAATAATACTTTATTATGCCTAAAGGCGTACACCTATTGACAATGGGCACAATTAATGATCTTTTAACCTTATTTAACCTTAAACCCTAATCTAATGGCTATGCATTGAAGATGCTGGCATATTCTTAGTCGTCCTCCAAAATCAATGGATCAGATTTATTGTTCATAACTTTCTTGCATTTATCGAGGCATCCGTTAACATGTTTACTTTTTAACATTTACCTAATCACATTAAAAAATTACTGTAAAGATATGTAATTGCCACGTTTAAATGATTAAGTAGGATTAAACCATGACATCTAAATTAAGGCATCCTCACCTGTCTGTGTGTTTCATTTTCGCCACAGATTTTCTCAACGATCGGTGCGTTTCAATTGTCCCTGTCCGCCCATTCTCTACCGCCCCCGCGTTTCAGCTGTCTGCCCATTCTCTACCGCCCCGTGTTTCATATTATCCTAAAACCATGTATTAATTGTGCAATGTATATCCTTAGCGATCAAGTGTTGGAGCTTCTTGAATTGCAAACGAAGAAGAGCACCCAGAGGATACTGAAGCGAGCTCTCGATATCTGCGATCGATATGGTGTGAAGGAAGAGACCCATGTTGTGGTTGGCGAGGCCAAAGAGAGGATATGTGAAGTCGCGGCCAAGTTGGGAGCACATTTTTTGGTTGTGGGTAGCCATGGACATGGCACTTTCGTCAGGTATTTTATCATACTGCTCTTACAATCTGTGCTTTTCAGTATAATTCGACGATGAATTCCGTGGTTAATTAACTCGGTGATTGTGTGATTGACGATTTGATATATGCGTTATTTAATTTCTCACAGGCATATTTTGTCATTTTCGTGGCAGGTTGAAGCCATTATGAGGCTTGCCAGCGCTAATAGCTCGAGTACGATAAAAGAGACGCTGCATTCCAAGTCTGCATCTAACGCTAGCAATGAAGATCAACCCGAAAGACTTCCCGTAGGTCAAACGCAGATCATAGATGTTTTATATTGAAAAATGTGGCTGATACTACTGGAAAAGATAGAAAAAGGGTTTTGGGATAGAAAATTGTTTTTAACATTGTTTCTTGTTTCGCATGCAGTCCTGGAAATTGTCAAGAAATTATCTGTGCAACGCTTCCTCCAAAAGCGAAAGGAGAGGTAAGCAAACTTTAGATCATTAACTTAGATTCTATATATTCAGAAGATTGAATAGGAAATCCAATGAATAAATCATTTACCAATCATTATTTTTAGTGTAAATTTAGATGATTGAGTAGGCAAACGTGTATTAAAGCGATGAAGTGTTTTGGTGCATAATCAATAGCGTGGCTCCTTACACCACGATGAACATGGCGACATTTCCTTCGAAAGCGTGGAAAGATTCAGAAGATCAAATCATCCTCTCTTTGGCTTGTCCATCACAATGATTTTAAAATGTCGGTGGCTGCTATCGACTATTATTGCCATCACGCGACATTTTCTTCATCGACCTTTTAAACAAGCAAATGCATTTTCTCTCGAGTACACCGTCACAGGCGAAGCTTATGGGAAGCAGAGCAATGGCAGTTTTGTCTCCACTCTCACATTGCTGGGATTGGCAGCCTCAAGTTGCCGAGCAATTTCTTGATTTAACAACAATCATTCTGCGCCGCACAGAGTGTATGGTACATATATATTTATTTTTGCCAATAAAACATCGAAAACCTACCTGTATGGAATTATATCGCTGTTAATTACACGGGTTTGAAACGCTGCAAATTATTTGGAAGCGTTGACGCGTGTTTTATGTTCGAATTGTTTTATATTAAAAAATGGGTTTTTACAGTGCATGCCATAAGTTTAACAGCCGTAAGCCACCTTTCGACGTTCACCAGCCGCGACTTAGTGGCTGTGTTAGGGTGGCTATAACATAATCATATAAATTTAAAGAATCAAATAATAAAAAAAAATAATACTTTATTGATTATATTAACTAAAAAATTTAAACAATAATAAAACTAAAAAACTAAAATAATAATAATATATAATTTTTTTAATGGCAAACTTAAGGAAATTTTGGATAAGGAAATTAATTCCACAACTAAAATTAATGTAACTTAAGGAAATTTTGGATAAGGAAATGAATTCTACATACCATAATGAGATTTATGTGAAAATTAAACATTGAAAATAGTGTTATTAATGTTTTACCATGTTAATTGTTAAATTATATATATAATAATATTGACATTGAAACAAATTATGTTAACAAAGATTAACATATCTTGGGGAAATGACGAGTAAGGAAATAGATTCCACATATCACAATAAGATCTACATGGAAAATGGATATCGCAAGTAGTGTTATTAATGTTATACGATTAGTGTTATCAATGCAGTGTTAATAATGCATAAAGATTTATGTGAAAAGTAAATTATGCAAGTAGTTTTATTAGTGTGTTAACATGTGCATTATTAATGTGTGGCTTTGTATGAGAACGAGCATATTAGCATTAATAAAACTACTTGGAATATCCACTTTCCATGTAAACATCATTGTGTTTTCATCCAAAATTCCATGCTAACACTACTCCATGATCTCAAACAAGTCCATTCTCATGTAAAACCACACATTAATAATGTGCACGTTAACACATTAATACCATTACTTTCATTGTTTACTTTTCATATACATCTTCATGCATTGATAACACTAAACATTGTAAAATATTAATAACACTACTTGCATTATTCACTTTTCACGTAAATCTCATTGTGATATGTGGGATGTTAACTTAATACAACTATAAATAATATAATTGCGATGAAATTTTTTCCAATAAATAATAAAACCTCCATGTTATTAATAAAGTTGAAAATATAGAAGAATTATGGAATTTGTTTATGTGTTATTAATATAGTTGGTGTCACGTGCCCACAGTTTGCTCGGGGATCCAATTCATCTTGGCACCTAACTCACCCGACACCTGGGGTCATGCGACATCACAATTTGTTTTTCGACACCTTGATTAAATTAAAATTACTTCGTCTAGACTATGCCTCACTCAAGATGCATCCATACTCTACCTTGATCCAATCATGCCACCTAAAATTGCATTCTTTACTTAAACAATTACACATTTTTTATACTTAGCCAATTACATAGCCAAGAACATGCAACCATTCATACACAAGAGACACAAATATGGTTGGGTGACACAAGATGTGCCAAACACCTATATAAGTATTTATATACAAATGTTGTTTGTACAATTATTACAAAGATGAGCTCACAACTAAATACATAGATATACAAGAATTTGGTTGCGTGCTCATTCACAAGAAGATGATTACAATGAGGCTTTGAAGGCCTTTTTACAATAAAGAGGAATGCAAAAAAAATCTAGACATCCAAAAACCTAACCCTAGGAGATGAAGTGCCAAAAGTCATGTGGGCCACGTTTGGGTAAGTTAGTACATCAACTTCTTGGGGTCGTAACTTTTGCATACGATCTTCGTTTTAGGCGTATGATAGCCTATTGGAAAGGTATCGTTGAGGAGATTCATTTTGGGGGAAATATTGAAGGAATTTGAATATTTCTCCCCGTTTTCCCAAAACAACATTGTTTAGGGCCTCAAAACAACTCCGTAAGTGAAAAACTGCTAAAAATAGTAAATTACCAAAATTGCCAGAAAACTGTTTTGAGCCAGTTGGAAAATGTGGGTGGCCACCGATATCCACCTGGATCACTTTCCAATCCATGAAAACTTCTTACCTCATAAATATTCCTTGGAGAGGGCCACTCGATTGCTTTCACCTTTTCTGGATCCATCTTCAATCCATCTTGAGAGATTACAAAGCCAAAATAAACTAATTTGGTCTTCATGAAGGAACATTTCTTTAGATTTATCAAAAGTTTCTCCCGCTGCAACTTCCTCAATAGAAAATTTAGAAACCTCAAATGTTCTTCCTTCACTTTTCTATAAGAAAGAATATCATCTAGATATACAATCAGAAATTTTCCAATGAACTTCTTAAGGACTCCATTCATGAGCCTCATGAATGTACTAGGTGCATTTTCAAGCCAAAAGTCATGATGAGCCATTCATACAATCTATCATTTGTTTTAAAGGATGTCTTCCACTCATCTCCCTCTCTCATCCTAATATGATGATATCCACTCTTTAAATCTATCTTTGAAAAATAATTTTCACCACTTAGATAGTCCATTAAATCATCCATATGAGGTGAAGGAAATATGTACCTGATTGTTATTTTGTTTATTGCTTTGGAGTCTGTACACATTATCCAACTTCCATCCTTCTTTGGACTTAAAACAATAGGCACTGCACAAGGGCTTAAACTTTCTCTGACCAATCCCTTATCCAACAACTCTTGAACATGATTTCTGATCTCTTCATTCTCCTTGGGTGTCATCGTGTAGGCTACTTTGTTTGGTAGACTTTCTCCTAGAATCAAGTCTATGTGATGGATAATTCTTCTTATGGGTGGTAAGGAATTAAGCAACTCATCAACATTGATATCAAAAAACTCATCTAATAATGCTTGGATTTCTGTAGGTAAATCATTTAAATTTGTATTGGTAAGTACTACTCTTGGATTACCAATCAAAGCAAACTGTACCTCTTCCTCTTTCTTGATTTCCTGTAGAAAATCCTTTCCACTCATCAACAATACTCTTGGAACAACTTCTTCTTTAGCTCCTTCATATTTCAATGGAAATAACACATGCTTGTGTCCATCTTTTGCAAGAGAATAGGTGTTGCTTCTCCCATCATGGAAAAATTTCCTATCATATTTCCATGGTCTCCCTAATAAAATATGACAAACATCCATAGGCATGATATCAAATAAAATTTCATCTTTGTAACCACCAATATGAATTTCTACCTTACATTGTTCGCTTACCAGAATATGATGTCCTTTCTGCAACCATGAGGCTTTGTATGGGGTAGTATGTGTCATCCTATGCAATCCCAACTTCTCCACCATCTCTACAGAAACTAGATTGTCTGTGCTATCACTATCAATGACCACCTTGCAACATTTCCCCTTTGAATTGCACATGGTTCTGAATAAACTCTTTCTCTAAGATGGTTCATGAGTTTCCTTTTATGCCTTAATCAAAACTCTCTTCAACATTAATTATTCACCCATCTTAGGAGTTTCTTATTTTATCTCTATACTCACTATCTCTTCTTTAGCCTCTGTAATATGAGCTCTCTTTAGTTTTTTGATTTATTCTCATGACAATCCCAAGACACATGTCCTATTTTTTCACAAGTATAGCACTTGATTTCTTTGCCTCTACCTCCGCCTTTTGAGAATAATGTTCCACCTCTTAATTATCCTCCTCTGTGATGCCCCCATTTTTGGATTTACCTTCTTTGTAGTTGGAGGTGATCTTTGAGGTTTATGCCATCATGACCAGAGGGTTAAATGGAGGTTAACAGTGAGCTCAAAGGGTTTGAGAGAATTATACGAGGCCCAATGTAACACCCTATTTCCCCCAGTCTGTAAAAATAATTATGCTGGCCAAGAACTATGGCAAACTCAAAGATGTAAATGTGTGATTGGAATGGACCTTAGTAAAAAGGTCCATGAATGTAAATAATATTATGAATATATATTGCAGGACTCCTGAGAGGGGATGTGATGAAAAAGAGACCACGATGGCTGGAGAAAGGTGGTGGAAGGAACCTTGAAAGGTGGCGTTAACTTCCACCGAAACTGATACCGTATTTGGACTTCATTGGCCTGGAGAACCAAGAGCAGCTCGCTGGCCCCGAATTAAATGACTCGCCAGGTTGGTAGGTAAAGGGCTCCTCATGATTAATGGGGGATGGGGGTGAACCGCCCATCCGTAGAGTCCTCAGAGCTGACCACCATGAGGAAGGTCGTGCCACACACAACCTCGTTGAAAGGAGGAAAAGGCAGGAAGAGAGTGCGATCAGGGCAGATGCGAGGGGAAGAGAAGAAGGAAGAGAACTTTGGAAAATTATAGAGTGAGTGATAGCGGAGAAGAAGGAGAGTAACCTTCGTTCTCAGTCATTGGCAAATAGAGACTCAGTCTCGCAACATCATGGTCTCAGCTCTGGGGTGGCTAGTGGTAAATCCGTTGGGAGTCACTGAGCCTACGGTTGGGTGGAAACGAGCACCCCTCTTAGCAGTTGCAATCATATCGAGTGTTATTTCTGATAAGTGTTTTACATCTTGCATCTTGAAATTTATATGTTGACATGTATGCTCATAGTCTGTGCAGGTTATGAAGGGGTTGAGTATAAGATTGTCTGTGTGGTGTTTTGATCATAAATGGTGGTTGCATGCTTTTATTGGAAGGACCACGTATGGTTTATGTTTATAGATAGATTTATATATATGTATACCGATCTAATTCAGACTTCAAGACCGCTTTCAGGAAATCTATGCCCTTATTCGTTTCCAGGAATACCCGGAATAGATCCGCATGGCTTATGTTTATAGATAGATTTATATATACGTATATTGAACTAATTTGGACTTCAAGTCTACTTTCGGGAAATCTATGCCCTTATTCGTCTCCAGGAATACCCAGAATAAATCTCTCCATAGAGATACCCTTTCTTGGAAAACTTACCAAGAACCTGAAAAAGGATTTGAAGGCGCAAGTCTTAGTAATCCTGTACGAGGAAGAATGGGCCTCTCAAAATCCCGAAATAGCCGTGTAGGGATAAGAATCGATTGACGGATGAGATCCTGTCGAAATATCTGTGGCCATTCATGACTGTTAGATTGGAGGAAGAAACAAGGGCGTTAAATGCCTTAACCCTTTTCCTCTATCTTCGTGAGTAGCGAAGAAATCGGGACCGTAGATCCCCAAGGTCCGTGGGAGTATCTGGACCGTTGGTTTTTCCACATCCAGGGAGCAGCAGGAGAGTGAAAAATGCGGGACAGATCTGAACCATCATATCTTAGTTAGAAAACTCGACAGCCGTTGGATCTGTCAGGAGATGCATGAGGGTTAAGCCCTTGTGAACAAAGGTGAAAGTCCTGAAAGAGGAGTTGATATCAGGGCTTCGGACTTCGGGATTTCGGAAGTCCTGATGACTAGAGATCAGGACACTCCATGGTGGAAATCCCGAAATAGATCTGGATCGTCTGATTAAGGGAGGCCACGTGTCACGAGATCACCCATTTCGGGGATTCAGACATCGAGAAACAAAAGAGGAAGGTGAGAATTTTGACCTCGCACTTGGCGAAGTCCCGAAACAATTTGGACTGTCCATCAGTGGAGGACACGTGGCAGAGATTGAGAGTCCATCGGTATTTTAGATACCAGGGATTCGAATTGACAGAATATTTGTGTCACTGGGGGTTGCAAGTCGCGAAATCGCAAAACGACAAGGACCGTCCATCAGAGGGAGGACACATGGCAGTAACCCAGGACTTCGGGAGAGCCCGAAAGGAAGAGTCCATCAAGATTTTGCAAATCGAGAATTCGGGAGTCCCGTTGACAAGAGGTCGGGCTTTCGTATTTATAAATCCCGAAAGAAATAGGACAGAGGTCTTATGAGGAGTGGTCACCTGGATCAGGGCATAACTAGGAGGGCTAATGTGACAAAGGCCATTTCAGGAAATCGAAAATCGGGAATTCGGGAGTCCCGTTGACAAGAATTCAGACTCTTGTACTGATAAGTCCCGAAGGGAATAAGACTTCAGTCTTATGAGAAGTGGTCATACGGGCCAAGGCATAGCCCAGGGGGCTAATTGCCGATCAAAGTCTTTTTCGGCGTTACGACGTTTCAAGGTTTGCAGAGTCGAAAGACTCGACCCGCTTATATCACTGAGTTGTGAAATGCGAAAAGGCGCCTATTTGTTTTGCCTGTGATCATGATCAACGATCGCATGAAGGTGGAAAAAGGGAAGAGCTAGCCTGTGCTAAGCTCCGTAGGATTTTGGGGATTCTGTCCCTTGAGAAAAGGCGAAAAATTTATTATGCCGCAACAGGTGTGTGAAAAATTGGTATCAGAGCATGGTTACAACACTTGGCCTGCTTGGGCTCAGGTACGAACCGCGTAAGAAAATATTGTTATCTGCGTTCTCTATTTAAGGAGAAGGATTGCAGAATGAAACTGTAATCTGGGAATTTTCTGTAACCCCTGTGTTAAAATGATAACTACTCTTATAGGAGTAGGGATGCACTGATCGTTATCATTGATAAAATCTGAGTGCGAATGACAAAGGTGGAATAAATTGTGCTATGAAGCTACACGAGATAGACAAGGCACATGAACTGCATTGCCCTGTTTTAGTGTTACGATGGCTACCTACTAAAGTAGGTAGAGTCTCTTGCAATTGATATGGCTGGTTAGATAAGGATTAAGACCCAAATGAAGAACTCCTTCATGATTGGGAAATCTAGTAGGGACTGGTAAGATCCTTAGAAAGTTATGATCACTGTATTATTAAGAGACTAAACCCTGAGCATATAATTCCTCATGATTGACAGGACTAGTGGAAAATATGTAGGGTCAGATTTACCTAACCTATAATGGTTGGAATCGACAGTGAGGATAACCTATTTGAGGAGTCCTTTGGGACTTTTGCTAATTCCCAAAAAGTGACCCTTGTTGGTCGTTCCATAAGGAGAGGGTAACACTGTATGAGTCATGACTATGAGACTAGTCTAGTAATAAACCTAAAATCTCAGAAGAGATAGCGGGAGAAATCCTTCATAAAATAATTTTGAAGGTTGGATGGGATCGAGAGTCAAGATCCATTCAGAAAGAACCAAAATGCTTCGAGTCGTTCGATCTCGGAGAAGTAGCACACTGGTTAGTTGTGAGGAGGTACCATAATTTCACAAAATCAAAAGGACTTGGAAGAAGCATTACGAAATTCATGAAAGGATCATAGCCATTGATCAAAGAGAGAAATTGGACCGTTGATCGTCCGGAGAGAATTTCACAATTCTGGGGATCAAAGGAGTCGAGGTTCTTCACAATAGAAGTCTCGAAGTTGTGAAACACAAAATCGTGACATAATCACAACCATTGGTTGGAAATCTGGGACTTGATCAGGACCGTTGATTTCCAGAGAGATCTGGACCGTGGGATCTAGATTTTTGGGCCCGCATGGATCAAAAGTTTGGGAAACGGTGGAAGAGTTGTCCACGGATTCGCCGAAATACGGGATCCTGACACGTGTCTGAGAATTGACCCCAGGTTATGAGAAAAGGGTCATGCAGATGAAAGAGACGAGAAAACCTTAGCTTCGGGTTTTCGGATTTCGGGAATCCAGGAAACATAGATTTCTTGCAACATGAATTCTAAAATCGAGAAATGCGAAGCGCCTTTTTATTCGGATCATGGTCACCACCAGTGGTTGCGTGAGGAGAGGGCGTAAGCTAGTATGATGAATAGTGTACATGTTTAATGCACTGAGGAGATTCATATTAAGAAGCCTGATACTCATACCAGTAAGGTATGAATGATATAGAACCTGCAAGTAATTCACGTGTATGATGTAATGGTATAAGTATACTAGGGGCCCAGTATGATGGCCCTGATGAGTGAAACGTGAGGCGAGAATTACACTTGCCAAAATTGAATGAATACCATGGATACATGGTTGACTCTGTTCTGAAGAGTCTTGAATGATAGCTTAAGGGGAATGTACTCCCTTCCTCTAGGAAAAACCAGTACAATTAAATGAAAGAGTAAACGAGTGAGGATGCTCTGATGTCATGATAAGAGGCAAATGTTTATGCCTTTGAAGATCACATGAGAAGGACTGTGAACAATTTTGAGATGACTGATTTTAAAAATGGAAATGTATGTAGGCTATGAAATATACCTACGATAGCTACATGCAGGCTTAGGATTATGAAAGTGGTTAAGTACATCATAGATGTAAGTTAGCAAAGATGCATGTTTATATTCCTTAAGGGGAATATTTGGTAGACCACTAAAAGGCTAACTCAAGGTTGAGGCCATCACAAGTGGTGATGGATCTACAACAAGGAAGTTGCATGCTGAAGGAGTTCCCGGTGGAGGAACTGTATAAGGTCTCTGTCAGAAGAACATAGTCCCAACCCTGATAATTGTTGAAGGATGGACAATGGGATGCAAGGCTTGTCCATGTATAAGAACCCTAGATTACATTTCGAAAGAATCATGTAAGTAATAGAAGACTGATAACTGACTATTGACCATTCTGATAACTGAATGAAAGTGTGTAGGATGCACATGTTCATGATTCATTATGAGAAAAGAGTTGCTACCAAATCATGCTAAAGTATCCTAAGAGTTAGGATGAGCCTAACCCAGGGCTGCTCAAAAAAAGAGGAGCTGTGGAAACCAGTATGGTTGGTAAGAGGCCAGTAAACCCCTGAGTATGATTGAATGAATAAAAGGGTACGTTTAATTGATACGATTTGGTTGAAGCTACGATTAAAGGAGAGGCAGTGAGACCTTAGAGATAACTTGACTAGGCTGAAAAGCCCCAGGCGAGGTGGAAAGAATTGGGAGAAGGGGAGACCCCTCAATTCTTCCCTTGCTGTGCATTACATTTCTATGGGATGAGAAAGCTAGTACATTGATGAACGAAAATGATTTGACACCATAATAATGATGGTTGTAATGCTATGAAAATGATTGAGAACTGTTGTGTTACACTCATGAAAAACATTAAGGATAATGTGACGAAGTGCATACAGATATGCTAGACATGCTTGAAAATGTTTTTATTAATTAAACGCTATGATATTTGCATTTCAATTTACATGACGATTAATGTGCCTATGGTGTATGTCATGTGTAGAAAGGAATAATATTGGAACTGTTGAG
>ML814090.1:36215-49527 GCA_009831015.1 Picea engelmannii | reverse complement strand
GCCTGCTGAGCCAAAATGCAAGGAATGTTATTTCCTTTTGAGAAAGTGAATTTGATTGTTAATATGCACAATTCTAAAATTGTTGTGACAATGTTGTAAAGGTGCAATAAAATGTATGTACATGAGAACTAACAATTTGATTAGCTGAGGAATGAATGCAGGAAGAAGGAGTCTTGGATATGGCAATGTTGTAAGCCCATAAGGAAGACCAATTTCTTGCTAAACTAAAATGTTATGGGAAGGAAAGTCCCATAATTATGAATCTGGTTCCTGAGCAGGACAAATGTGAAAACAAATCGTGAGACTTGATAAATCTGTGGGTGACAGGTTTGCAATAAAATTCTGAAAGTTAGAATTTATGATGACGTCTCACGAAATCTTGTGTACCTATGATACAGGTGAGAAGAAAAGATTTGTCCTGAAAGGAATAGATGAAGGCTATTAGAGATGAAGATGATGAACGTGGCTACTGCTGAGCCATGAAAAACCCCGTGATAAGCCATGATCACCTGAAAATTATTGTGTTGAGGTAACACAAGCCAGAGGGACGCCTTGGCAGAGCAAGTCTGAGGGACGCCTCGACAGTAAGACTCAATAGGATCTCTAAGATTCCTGTGCGAGAAAACCTCGGCAGGGCAAGATGGATCACCCGAGGGACTGTATAACAGTGAAGGGGATGCCTGAGCTTGGGCCTGGAGGGTGAGTGACCGCAAGGAAGATGAGACCTTAATAATTTCCTGTAAATTATTGGGATCATGCACATAGGGAGTAGTTTCGTGTGCGGGAAAACCTTGGAAAGGAATATGAAATCATGATAGCTCTTGTGAGCTATTGAATTGGAATCATGCAGCCAATGGGTACGTCAAGGAGGACGATGAGCATGGATAACAAAACTACCATGTGGATACAGATCCATAAACTGCATAGATAAGTATTATGCTCAAATTATGAAAATTTCCTTTTGAATTATGAGCAACAATAAGATGTTTTTGCACAAAATTGTGATTAATGTGCTTGTTGTCCAAGAATTATGGAAGGCAGGTGACGAAGACTAAGATCCTGAAAAAGGACCAGACCGAGGATGAAGGTCAAGCCTTCTGAAGTGGTCGAATGAGAAAGGCATGACAGGTGTTTGAGAAAGAACACCGAGGATAGTGTTCCTTTAAGGGGGAGGGAATTGTAACACCATGTTTCCCCCAGTCTGTAAAAATAATTATGCTAGCCAAGAACTATGGCAAACTCAAAGATGTAAATGTGTGATTGTAATGGACCTTAGTAAAAAGGTCCATGAATGTAAATAATATTATGAATATATATTGCAGGACTGTTGAGAGGGGATGTGCTGAAAAAGAGACCATGATGGCTGGAGAAAGGTGGTGGAAGGCATATGGAAATGTGGCGTTAACTTCCACTGAAACCGATACCATATTTGGACTTCACTGGCCCAGAGAACCAAGAGCGGCTCGCTGGCCCTGAATTATATGACTTTCCAGGTTGGTAGGTAAAGGGCTCCTCATGATTAATGAGGGATGGGGGTGAACTGCCCATTCATAGAGTCCTCAAACTTGACCACCACGAGGAAGGTCATGCCACACACAACCTCGCTGAAAGGAGAAAAAGGCAGGAAGAGTGTGCAATCAGGGAAGATGCGAGGGGAAGAGAAGAAGGAAGAGAACTCTAGAAAATTACAGAGTGAGTGATAATAGAGAAGAAGGAGAGTAACCTTCGTTCTCAGTCAATGGAAAACAGAGACTCAGTCTCGCAGCATCGTGGTCTCAGCTCGGGGGTGGCTAGTGGTAAATTCGTTGGGATTTGCTGAGCCTACAGTTGGGTGGAAACGAGCATCCCTCTCAGCAGTTGCAATCACATTGGGTGTTATTTCTGATAAGTGTTTTACATCTTGCATCTTGAAATTTATATGTTGACATGTATGCTCATAGTCTGTGCAGGTTATGAATGGGTTGAGTATAAGATTGTCTGTGTGGTGTTTTGATAAAAAATTGTGGTTACATGCTTTTATTGGAAGGACCACGTATGGCTTATGTTTATAGATAGATTTATATATATGTATACCGATCTAATTCAAACTTCAAGACTGCTTTCGAGAAATCTATGCCCTTATTCGTTTCCAGGAATACCCAGAATAGATCTGCATGGCTTATGTTTATAGATAGATTTATATATACATATATTGAACTAATTTGGACTTCAAGTCTACTTTCGAGAAATCTATGCCCTTATTCATCTCCAGGAATACCAGGAATAAATCTCTCCACAGAGATACCCTTTCTTGGAAAACTTACCAAGAACCTGAAAAAGGATTTGAAGGCGCAAGTCTTAGTAATCCTGTACGAGGAAGAATGGGCCTCTCAAAATCCTGAAATAGCCGCGTAGGGATAAGAATAGATTGACGAACGAGATCTTTTCGGAAGATCTGCAGCCATTCACGACCATTAGATCGGAGGAAGAAACAAGGGCGTTAAATGCCTTAACCCTTTTCCTCTATCTTCGTGAGTAGCGAAGAAATCAGGACCGTAGATCCCCAAGGTCCGTGGGAGTATCTGGACCGTTGGTTTTTCCACATCCAAGGAGAAACAGGAGAGTGAACAACGCGGGACAGATCTGAACCATCAAATCTTAGTTAGAAAACCTGACAGCCGTTGGATCTGTCAGGAGATGCATGAGGGTTAATCCATCGTGAACAGAGGCGAAAGTCTCGAAAGAGGAGTTGATATTGGGGCTTCGAACTTTGGGACACTTCATGGTGGAAATCCCGAAATAGATCTGGATCGTCCGATTAAGGGAGGCCATGTGTCGCGAGATCACCCATTTCGGGGATTCGGACATCGAGAAACAAAAGAGGAAGGTGAGCATTTTGACCTCGCACTTGGTGAAGTCCTGAAATAATCTGGATCATCCATCCATGGAGGAAACGTGGTAGAGATCGAGAGTCCATCGATATTTCGGATATCGATGATTCGAATTGACAGAAGATTTGTGTCACTAGGGGTCGCAAGTCGTGAAATTGCGAAACGACGAGGACCGTCCATCGGAGGGAGGACATGTGGCAGTAATCCAGGACTTCGGGAGAGTCCCAAAAGGAAGAGTCCATCAGGATTTCGCAAATCGGGAATTCGGGAGTCCCGTTGACAAGAGGTCGGGATCTCATATTCATAAATCTTGAAATAAATAGGATGGAGGTCTTATGAGGAGTGGTCACCTGGATTAGGGCATAGCCAGGAGGGATAATGTGACAAAGGCCATTTCGGGAAATCGAAAATCGAGAATTCAGGAGCCCCATTAACAAGAAGTCAGACTCTCATACTGATAAGTCCCGAAGTGAATAAGACTACGGTCTTATGAGAAGTGTTCATACGGGCCAAGGCATAGCCCAGGGGGATAATTGTTGATCGAAGTCTTTTTCGGCGTTATGATGTTTCAAGGTTTGCAGAGTTGAAAGACTCAACCCACTTATATCGCTGATTCATGAAATGTGAAAAGGCGCCTAGTTGTTTGGCCTGTGATCATGATCAATGATTGCATGAAGGTGGAAAAAGGGAAGAGCTAGCCTGTGCTAAGCCCTATCGGATTTCGGGGATTCTGTCCCTCGAGAAAAGGTGAAAAATTTATTATGCCGCAGCGGGTGTGTGACACCCAACCTAGTCTGTTTACCATATTTCATCAACGGGATCATTTCTACACAGTTCGTTCTTGGTTTTGTGGCATTCTGACGATTCCCATAATTTGGGTTATTATTGAGCATAATTTAATTAAATACACTAATGGTGTTATTCTGATCATATTATCTAAGGGAATACCTTGGTGTAATAGCTCGTTAGAATCAGGACAAAAATATATAAAGGTTGGGATGATGAGAAAGGGGCTTCCGGTATCCAAAAATGTCTTAAAGCCAACTAATCACTTTCTGACATTAAAAATGAAATTAATTAATTTATTATTTAATGTCATCAGAGCGGGAAATTAATCTTTTTAAAAGAGGTGACATTGAGTAAGTAGATTTCTATTATTTTGACAACTAGATTATTAGTCTTAGCTGTAAGAAATATTCCCATTTATCTTCTTTGTGACCAACAAAGGTTTTAGGTTGTTCTTGTCCATCAAAACCCTCAAGTTTTATTGTAGCAGGATACATATTTCATAGAAAATTGGAAATGAAGGTGTCCTTACTAGAGTTTTTGTTTTCTAGAGCTGTTTCAATGGTGAGGATAGGATAAAAAGAGGTCTGAGGGACTTCTTATTAATATTATTCTATTCGAATAGGGATTTTCCCCATAATTAATGGATGATCATGAGAATAGAGGAAAAAATGACTTTGAGATTGACCATTAGTAATGGTCATGTTTCCTTCCCTACAATTGATATAATAATTTGTTGTAGCTAGCCATGGCCTTCCTAAGATAAGAGGGTACCCATTAATCTTAGAACTAGTTTGTAGGTCTATGAAATAAGTTGAGTATTCCCATGAATCAATATAGACTATTAAATCCTCCAATATTCCTTAAGGTTTACTGTTGACATGTCTACCAATTGGAATATAGTAGGCGTATGTCTCAATGATCCTATCTTTAATTATTTCTAATGATCTTTAGACAACATTTTTACAAGAAATTGAATTTTTATTTTAATTTTATATAATTTTTTTAGATTATTGAGTGATTTTTTACTATATTAGGAAACATTTACTATAGTCCATATAAGATAGATTTGTCATATCTATAACATAATCATATAAATTTAAAGAATCAAATAATAAAAATTAATAATACTTTATTGACTATATTAATTAAAAAATTTAAACAATAATAAAACCAAAAAATTAAAATAATAATAAAAAAAGATTTTATAGCAAACTTAAGGAAATTTTGGATAAGGAAATTAATTCCACAACTAAAATTTAAAAATTTAAAATTAATGTAACTTAAGGAAATTTTGGATAAGGAAATGAATTCTACATACCGTAATGAGATTTATGTGAAAAGTAAACATTGCAAATAGTGTTGTTAATGTTTTACCATGTTAACGGTTAAATTATATATATAATAATATTGACATTGAAACAAATTTTGTTAACAAAGATTAACATACCTTGGAGAAATGATGAGTAAGGAAATAGATTCCACATATCACAATAAGATCTACATGGAAAATGGATATCGCAAGTAGTGTTATTAATGTTATATGATACTTAGTGTTAATAATGCATAAAGATTTATGTGAAAAGTAAATAATGCAAGTAGTTTTATTAGTGTGTTAACACATGCATTATTGATGTGTGGCTTTGTATGAGAACGAACATATTAGCATTGTAGAGCATTAATAAAACTACTTGCAATATCCACTTTCCATGTAAATATCATTGTGTTTTCATCCAAAATTCCATGCTAACACTACTCCATGATCTCAAACAAGTCCATTCTCATGTAAAACCACACATTAATAATGTGCATGTTAACACATTAATACCATTACTTTCATTGTTTACTTTTCACATACATCTTCATGCATTGATAACACTAAACATTGTAAAATATTAATAACACTACTTGCATTATTCACTTTTCACGTAAATCTCATTGTGATACGTGGGATATTAACTTAATACAACTATAAATAATATAATTGTGATGAAATTTTTTCCAATAAATAATAAAACCTCCATGTTATTAATAAAGTTGAAAATATAGAAGAATTATGGAATTTATTTATATGTTATTAATATAGTTGGTTTCACGTGCCCACAGTTTGCTCGGGGATCCAACTCATCTTGGCACCCAACTCACCCGACACCTGGGGTCATGCGACACCACAATTTTTTTTTCGACACCTTGATTAAATTAAAATTACTTTGTCTAGACTATGCCTCACTCAAGATGCACCCATACTCTACCTTGATCCAATCATGCCAACTAAACTTGCATTCTTTACTTAAACAATTACACATTTCTTATACTTAGCCAATTACACAACCAAGAACATGCAACCATTCATACACAAGAGATAGAAATATGGTTGGGTGACACAAGATGTGCCAAACACCCGTATAAGTATTTATATACAAATGTTGTTTGTACAATTATTACAAAGAGGAGCTCACAACTAAATACATAGATATACAAGAATTTGGCTAATTTACATCCCGAATTTCCTACTTGCTCATACACCCAAGTCTCCCTATCATAACATGAGCTTGACTATCACAGCCTTCTCCTTGTCATGTGCACTACCCTGTCTAACCTTCTTGCCTCTCTGACGTGCTCCCTTCCCAAGACACTCCAACAAGAGACTAGGCCAAGCCTTCATACTTTGCTTTCATCTTCATCACACTTTGTCTCACCTCTGCTTGAGTTGTAGAGCTCACTCTCCAACTCGATTTGTGATGATGTGATGTGTTGCCTCTAGCTCATGTGCTTTGTGTTCTTTATGTGGACTCCAACCATATTCTTCACGAATCGTTGCCTCCTTTGGGTGTGTCGTTCCCTTCGTGGACCAATGCACTAAAATAAATCGACACACCCCTTCATAGACCGGTGCACCCATAGAACCTATGTGCTCATGAACCATTGCATCCATTCAAACCGTTTCACCCCAACTTCTTTGGTGTGCCCTTTCCTTGTGCATTTCCTTCAACCGTTTGATGTGACTCTTCATGGGTGTGTCGATGGGGTCATCCAACCTCTCCAGTGCACCCATTCTTCCATGGGATGATGGGTCCACTCCTTGGGTGCATGCCCAAGTCACCCCGTCCTTGTCCAAATGAAACCCTAAGTCCTTATCCTCCGTCATAATGAAACTGAGTCGCGTTCCCCCTTGGGTCTGCACATCACTATTGTGCACCCAAGGTGCTCCTTCCCACGCATATAAGAGTTCATTCACTAAATTGATTGCATTCCCCTTGTCATCTCTTACCTGACTCATCTCCAATTCCGCCCAATGAGAATTCATGCCTGGTGGGTGCCGTGGAAGGATTTACGCCTGCCCACCTAAAGTCATTTCCATCCTGGAAACATCCTCAAAATATGTTGTCTCCAGTTATGCCCGAACTCATGCCTCCATCACACCAAAGTCTCATGGAAACCCCAAGTTTCATGCCAAATTGAAACCCCAAATTTTCTATGAAGTGGAAACCCCAAGTTTCCACAAATCAACCCAAATGCACTACACCCAACTCCATACAATCTACTGCTTGAGTCAATATGATAGCTTCACCCAATTCCAAGGATGAAAGTCCCCAACTCTACTACACTATCTCTTCACGATGTTGTTTCCTTACTACTGTCTGGTTCTACTGCTACTGTCCCTGCCTACTACAATCGACTGTTTCCCACTTTGCTTCAAAAATTTTCTTAAGTATTGAACTCCTCGTGATTCACTATTGTGATCATACTACAATCATCTTAGCCATGCTTCTACACATTGATGTCCCTCATGCCTTGGGGTGATTGGGTAGCTAGTCCAATCATTGCACCCAACTCACGAGAATGTACTCTCCAATCTCAAACACAACCACTTATGTCCAAACCTCCATCACTTTGTCCAATATCAAAGACTAAGGTAAAGTCTTACACCTTTCCCTTGGTTTCCAAGTCACCTCATTAACCCAGCGTGCCAAATTGCTGTCAAGATGCCTCTTCACAACCCAATACACCAACTATTGTCTTCACCATGCCAAAGTGAGGTTACCTCACTGCTTCAACTCACTAAATCACGCTCATACAAATCTATTGTGGCACCTTCCTCCAAAGAGCCCCATACCAAAATACCTTCTTCATGGAAATGAATATCTCCAAGTCTATGTGACAACAACTCTTCATAAGGAACCCAAGGCCACATTGCCTACTTCCTGGAAGTGTGGAAACTCTCTGTCTTTCTCAACTAATGAAGTGTACCCAATAGCCACCACCAAGGCTATTGGCATACATAGTGTCAGATTTATTGTTTGTATGCAAGTACCTCAACACCAACCTAACTTCCTTTGTCATACATCCCAACTCCATAAGTTGTTTTTCACTAAGTTGAAAGTCATATATCCCCATGGATTTCCTACAAAATTTCACAATGTATGTGGTGTGATGATCCTGTATCGCCACTTCTTCCACACCTAACTCTAATTCTGGCTGAGTGAGTGCCTACATGCACTGCTCCATCTCAACACTTAGAGTTTTTGATGAAATTGAGTCTTCCAACCAATCCACCTCAACCCATTCACAACTCTATTGGAAGAAAAGTGAATCAAGATGTGTTTCTTGTGCAATGACCTTGGAAAGTGTTATGACGATTGAATTTAACTCATCCTCACACTCTTTCTTGTGGTATTGTAGGTTTCACAACTGATCTTTCTTCTCCAAGATAGAATTCACTGATGTCTCCATTACTATTAATCTTCATTTTGTCTGACCTAATTCTCCCAAGGTCACCATGGTCAAACTCACCCCTTGCTACTACATCATGTCACAAGGTCTGTCAACACTTCTACTGACTCCCTCAATCAACTTGATCGCAAACATCCTTGGTATTCATCCAAGATTTCTCTTCATCATCACGAGCATACTTGGTGTTTTGGATTCGTCCAAGATAAATAAGCAACCTACGTGAGGGAGCGAAACTGCCTTGGAAAATCTGATAAATTCCTACCCCGAGATCAAGGCATGATCATCCAATTGAGAAACTATCAAGTCCCAATTTCCAAACCAATTTCCAACTCTCAAAAGTGCGGAGAAAACCACCCCAACTACCAGTTCCACTACTGAGTTGACCACCTTGTACATGGTTGTGTTGCTCTCAGGATTAGAATGGAGTGACTTTGCAGTCTACTCACTCACAAATCTATGGGTCATAACGATTTCCACCAAATTAGCCACCTTCACCCCACTCACCATCACATCCACAAATAAAATTACCTCTCCTTCAATTTGCAAACATTGTCAATGACCTCTATCCCTGAACTCATCTAGACATGTCACCAAATAATCCACCACTTCCAAAATCTCCTTTGAAGGTGTGGGTGTTTGGAATACTTCCACCGTAGAGGAAATATTCTCCTCTACCTGTTGTGCTTGGTATTCTTCCGATCTTTCCAAATTAGTCTTCATCGGACAGTCTATTGCGAAGTGGTTTTCCTCACATAGAAAACAATGAATAAGTCTTCCTCTGCGATAAAAAAACTTCTTCCTTGTTGCAACGTCTCCTTTTCCTTGAGCATCCTCCTTGCTAAGAAACCCCAACCTTGGCATATCCCTAGACTTGGTTCCATCAAAATAGGCCCTCATTTCATCATTTTTTTGGTTGTTCCTTGATCTCCCTCATCTTATTCAATCCTTCACGTAACTGTACCAAGTTTCTATTTGCAATGTCCATTCTATTCTTCCATGTCTCATCATCACATGATTTCCGTCATGTAATCTCAAGCATCCTCTTCAAACCTTCCCGACACTATGTCAAACTTCATTTCACAATGCCCATCCTGTCTTTCCATTCATGCACTACTTCCATGGGTTGAGTCAAACTTTGGCTTGCATCACACAACTTTTTTTCATGCATCTAACTTGCCCCGTCTCAACTCTTTACTTATTGTTTGAAAAACCATCACCTTGGTCATTTGTTGCACCAAGAAACCTACATGTTACTGCCCCAAATCTACCTTTGTAAGTTTGTGGATGCACCAACTCACTTGGCTACTTCATAACTCTTCGCACAACTTGCTATCACGTTTGGATTCGTTCTGCCTATTCGGTGGAGCACCCAACATGCAAATGAGTCGAACCGACAACCCAAAATTCATTCAAACTTAACTTTGCAATGAACTGTGCGATAAGTCTTGTGATAAGACCTATGATTTTCTACCTTTCCCAAGTGCTCGGTTCACCCCATGAACTATGCATATGGTCTTCTAAAGGTGTGCACACAGGTCTAGCCCTTACTTCTGTCACAAATCAAACCAACCAAGTCTACGCCTAAACTATCTCCATGAAAGGCTAGTCCACCTTATTGAACCAATCACCAAGTTTGCACACAAACTGTCTTTGTGCCTTGACACCACTGTTCTGATTGTAGTAGTGGTGAAGAGCCAAATCCACTCTGATACCATCTATTGTCGAGATAGTGGTGAAGAGATAGCCAATCTGTTCACCAAAACTAGCTCTAATACCATCTATCGTCGAGATAGTGGTGAAGATCTATCCAATATGCTCACCCAAATTAGCTCTGATACCATCTGTCACGCACCCACAGTCTTCCCGGGGATCCAACTTGACTTGGAACACCCAAGTTGCTTGACACCTGGGGTCGTGCGACACCACAACCTTTCATTTCGACATCTTAACTAAATTGAAACTACTTTGTCCAGACTATGCCTCACTCAAGACGCACCCATACTTATCCTTGAGCCAATCGTTCGAACTACACTTGCATTTTTTACTTAAAAAATTACATAGTTCTTATACTTAGCCAATTACGCAACCAAGAACATGCAACAATTCATACACAAGAGACACATATATGGTTGGGCGACACAAGATGTGCCTAACACCAGTATAAGCATTTATATACAAATGTTTTTATAGTGCTTACAAATAGGAGCTCAAAACTCAATACATAGATATACAAGAATTCAACTATGTCACATCCCAACTTGCCTACTTGCTCATACACCCAAGTCTCCATGTTGCAACCTGAGCTTGACTGTAACAATCTTCTCCCTTTCATGCACACTACCCTGCCTAACCTTTGTGCCTCTCTTTTGTACGCCCCACCCAAGACACTCCAACAAGAGACTAAGCCAAGCCTTCACACTTTGCCTTCATCTTCATCACACTTCGTCTCACCTTTTCCTGAGCTGTAGACCTCACTCTTCAACTTGAGTTGTGATGATGTGATGTGTTGACTCTATCTCATGTGCCTTGTGTTATTTGTATGGAATCCAACCTTGTCCTTCATGAACCGTTGCGTCCTTTGGATGTGTCTTTCCCTTCATGGAACAATGCACCCAAATGAATCGATGCACCCCTTCATGGACCGATGCGGCCATCGAACCCATGCACTCATGAACCATTGTATCCTTTTAGACCAATGCACCCTAACCTCTTTGTTGTGTCCTTGCCTTATGAGTTTCCTTCAAACATCTGACGTGACTCTTCATGGGTGTGACGATGGGGTCATCCAACCTCTCTAACACGCCCATGTTGGAAATGACATGTCTGTCCACTCCTTAGGCACGTGCCCAAGTAGCCCCGTCCTTGTCAAAACACAACCCCAAGTCCTCATCCTCCATCGTAAGGAAAGTAAGGCACGTTCCCCCTTGGGTCCGCACGTCACCATTGTGCACCCAAGGTGCTCCTGCCTGCATCTATAAGACTTCGTTCGTCCAATCGATCACATGCCCCTTGTGTTTTCTTACCCAAATTGTCTCCAAGTCTACCTAAGGAGTGTTCACACTCGATGGGTGTCGTGGAAGGCTTTATAGTTGGGAATATGATTTTTTTTTTTCTTTATTAATGTAGTTGAGAGTAGGGATTCTTAATATAATGCATGTATGGATAATATGTGCATGCAATAATGCGTACATTTTTATGAATAATATAAATATTATAATGGAAATTATATCAACATAGATTTATCCCTAAATTTATAAGTGCCAAGAGGGATCAAATTCTTCCAAATGCAAACCTTACCTAGAGTTTTTCACTTTAAAAAAGGTTTGCACCTTAAGGGATTTGATCCCTCTAGGCATTTGATAGATCCATGATTTAGATGGATCTATATTGGTTGATACTATCTAAAAAATTTGACTTGCAATTGCATCATTGTATATAGATCAAACATTACCACTTGTAATAACCAATGGGTTGTCCAATGATGCGAGGTGCAATGAGATGTCTCCAAGTCTTGGGACCTCATCCATGCTAGTTCCAATTAGATGCTTCTAATTCTTGGGCAATTAACATGTTAACTTAAATGTCCAAGTAAAGTAAAACAATTTTAATTCATTCTCTTCCAAAAATAGAAAAAAACTATGGTGAATAAGTAGCGAGGACAATGACAATTAACATGTTCACTTAAATTTCCAAGGAAGGTAAAACAATTTCAACTCACACTCTTCCAAAAATAGAAAGATCTATGGTCAATAGGTAAATGTGGGATGATTTATCACCATTATTTAAGGAAAACCAAGCATTCCTAATGTGTCTTTATGGGATGACTTACATTTACGAGATGGCTTTGGGTTTTGGGCCATTAATGTGTTTCTTTACATCCAATAAAGAGGAGCTCTTAGGAAATCCAAACACTTTTAGGTCTTACTCAAGGACCAAAAAGAGGTTTCAACCTAGATAATATTTTTAAGAAAGTCAAAATCTATAATTATCACTAAAGCTACCTCCAATATGATCATATACTTTTTAATAACTACTAGTTTTAATCTCACTGATAAAACCAACCAAATACTATTCCCTTGTCCAACAAACAATAGTATCCCATACATCAATTTGATGTTTACTGTGACTTTAAAATTAGATTATTATTATTATAATTTATATTAATAAAATATTTAATCAAATTAAATTATATTCAATTTATTATTACGCATGAAATTATACTTTATATTGAAAATTTAATAGAATTAAATTAGTCAAAGTCTTCATTCAATAATCTTTGAGGGTATTGAAAATTTAATCAAATTGAATATGATCACTATACATTCAAGAATATTAAAATTATAGGAAATCGAATGGGATGGAATATAATCAGTCAATGTATCCATTCAAGATTCTTTGAAGTTATAGTAAATCGAATGGGATTGAATTTAAACAGCTAGTCTCCATTCAATCCTCACATGGTATACAACCAGAATGCGATTGATATTTGAAATTATAGGAAATCGAATCGGAATGATTATAATTAGTCAAACTATCCATTCAAAATTATTTGAAGTTCTAGTAAATTGAATCGGATTGCATTTAAACAGTTAGTCTACATTCAATCCTCACACAGTATATAACCAGAATGCTATTGGCTGAGATTTAGTGTAACTCCGTGGATTTGGTTTTCATTGTTTTGTCTTTCTTATTTAAGGGTTCTGTAAATTGATTAGCTTTGCAATTTGTTCTGTAGATTTATATAGAGGAGTTCTATCATTGTTACCTTGGATATCCCACTGTTACCTTGGATATCCCAAGAAAAAAAACAATGCTACCAGGGTCGTTGCTATCACTGCTTTGTCTCTGCCTGTTGTTGGTGGGGGGATTTGCCGGAGATCGGCGCAAGACTTTCATAGTTCGAGTGGACGGTAATTCAAAAC